>BLSH010098903.1:41756-73649 GCA_018402905.1 Glandirana rugosa | reverse complement strand
AAATTGGCAAATCTGTTAGGGTGCTCAAACCCAGGACTGGCCTTCCTTTTCTGTGAGCCCCTACCACTCCCTCTAACTGTGTTAACCCATCTACCTACCTTATAATCCTGACTTACCCCTCCACCCTCCCCCTTAACCCTACTAGCCACCTGCTCCGTGAGCAGAGGACCCCTTTCAAGGTTGACAGCTCTGTCCAGTGTTGCAATTTGCTCCTCCAGATCTCTAATGCGAGCTTCCAGAAGGGCAGCCTGCTCACATCTGTCGCAGCGATATCCATCCTGGAGCTGTTGCTCCATAGTTGCATACATGCGGCACACTGTGCACTGCACAAAACCTTCAATCTTGCTAGCACACATTTTCCCAGATACAACAACACAAATAACAGGAAATGTCTGATGTTACTTACAGGTTTGAAGATTCCTGTTATAATCTCTTGTTTTAAACTCTGGTTTTTAACTCACCACTTAGTCAAGGTCCACTTGCTCAGAGGTCCAGCAAGCAAAGAAGTAGCAAGCTCAAGATGAGCGTACCTGGACAACCTTCTCCTGTGTGTGGAGTCGGCTCCAGCGCTCAGGGACAATGTGGCAATTATCCTGCACACTCTGCAGGAGTTTGGGTGGGTGATCAACCTCCCAAAGTCGGTTCTGAATCCATCTCACCGCCTGGAGTATCTGGGGCTGATCCTGGATGCAGCCCAGGCGAAGGTCTTCCTTCCGCCAACCAAGCAGCGGCAGGCGCTTCAGTCGGCGGTTAGGTCCCTACTGTCCCAAAAATGGGCCTCAATCTGGTTTTGCATGCGGGTCTTGGGCTTTCTTGGTGGTCTCCTTTGAGGCGGTCCCCTATGCTCAGTGTCACACCCGTGTTTTGCAACGGGAAATTCTCCTGAGATGGGACAGGTCCCCATCTTCACTGGATCGGGTGATCAGGATGGATCACCAGGTGAGGGCATCGCTGCTCTGGTGGCTGCAGGCCCCGGCTCTTCGGTCGGGGAAGTCTTTCCTACCCCTTCGCTGGACGGTGATCACGACGGACGCCAGCCTGACCAGCTGGGTCGGAGTCCTGGGGCTGCTCTCAGCCCAAGGTCGGTGGTCTCCGGAGGAGTCTCGTCTACCGATCAATGTCCTAGAATTGCAGGCAATTTGGTGCTGCCTCTCCCATTGGACGTCGAGGCTGCACGGGCACCCTGTCCGGATTCAGTTGGACAATGCCATGGCCGTGGCATACGTGAATCACCAAGGCGGGACGAGAAGCTCGGCTGCGGCCTTGGAGGTAGCCCCCATTCTGCAGTGGGCAGAAAGCCACGTTCCGGCAATCTCTGCCGTTCACATACTGGGCGTAGAAAATTGGCAGACGGACTATCTCAGTTGTCAGCTCCTGGACCAGGGAGAGTGGTCCCTGCACCCGGAGGTGTTTCATCAGATTTGTCTGAGGTGGGGTGCTCCGGACGTGGACTTGCTAGCGTGCCGCCTCAATCGGAAGGTGCAGACCTTCATGAGCAGGACAAGGGATCCCTTGGCACTCGGTATCGACTCATCTATGCCTTTCCTCCTCTCAAGTTGCTTCCGCGCCTTTTGCGCAGAATAGAAGCGGAGGGCATACCGACCATTCTGGTAGCTCCAGATTGGCCAAGGCATTCTTGGTACGCCAACGTAGTGTGAATGGTTGTGGATGCCCCCTGGCGACTCCCGCTTCGTGAGGATCTTCTGTCCCAGGGGCCTATCTTGCACCCTGCTTTACCCTCACTGGCTTTAATGGCCTAGCTATTGAATCCCAGGTGTTGAGGGATCAAGGTGTCTTGGACTCAGTGATTCCCACCATGTTGAAGGCACGTAAGGCCACTTCACGTAAAATTTACCACCGCACCTGGAAGGCTTACATCGCCTGTTGCGAAGCCGGGGGGTGGAACCCTCGGTGCTTCTCTGTGTCTCAGGTGCTGGCCTTCCTACAGAAGGGTCTCGACCAGAAACTGGCGTTAAGTACTATCAAGGGTCAGGTTTCTACTCTGGTGATCTTTTTTCAGCGTCCTTTGGCAACGCATTCTTTGATTCGTATCTTTTATGTAGGGGGTTTGACATGTCGCCCCCCAGGTACGGTCGTCTTTGGCGCCATGGGACCTCAATTTGGTCCTCTCGGTCCTTCAGAGGCTGCCCTTTGAGAATATGCACCTGCTTTCACAGAAGGTGGCTTTCCTGGTGGCTATCATATCCACTCGGCGGGTGTCTGAGTTGGCGGGTCTATCCTGTAGGTCTCCTTATCTGGTCCTACACAAGGATAAGGCGGTCTTGCACCCATCACCTTCCTTTTTACTGAAGGTGGTGTCATCCTTCCACATCAATGAGGACATTGTCCTTCCTTCGTTATGCCTGCGCCCATCTCACCCTAACGAGGTTGCTTTGCACTCCCTGGACGTCATTCATCCCCTTCGGAGGTCGGATGCTCTCTTTGTCGTGGTGGATGGTCCACGCAAAGGTTTGGCGGCCTCATCGGCCACTATCTCATGTTGGATAAGACAGACAGTGACCCGAGCCTATGCGGTTCGGGGTCTGGAGCCTCCCTTCCCGGTCAGGGCTCACTCTCTCTCAAGTGTGCAAGGTGGCTACTTGGACCTCTGTGCACACCTTCTCAAAGTTTTACAAAGTTGATGTTTTAGCATCCTCGGATGCTGCGTTTGGTCGCAAAGTTTTGCAGGTGTGGTTCCTCATAGAGGGTTGGGTTGGGTGTAGTTCTGTTGTTGTTCTGTTACCCACCCCTCATTTTTGACACTGCTTTTGGACATCCCACTTAGTCCACTGAGTTGCTGTGCCTGTCGACGAACAAAAGAGAAAACGGGATTTTTTTTGACTTACCGTAAAATCCCTTTCTCTGAGTTCGTCGACAGGCACAGCACCCACCTCTCTTGTTGTTGCACTGCTTGTTATGAACTGAGCTGGGTGTGGGGTTATCTGCCAGTGGGGACTGCCCCCTGGGAGGGGCTGTGTCTATTGCTTTTCTTTTTGCTGTTAGAACTGCCTATTCTGCCTAGTAAACTCCTGAAGAGGGCAGCATAACCCACTTAGTCCAATGAGTCGCTCTGCCTGTCGACGAACTCAGAGAAAGGGATTTTAGGGTAAGTCAAAAAATCCAGTTTTTGCACCTGAAGTGTAACTATCTGATTTCAACTTCGATATCCGCCTCTTGAAATCATCATACAGCAGAACTTGGAGAGGGGGACTTGTAGTCCAAAGAACATGCTGATAGGAGGAGAGAGCAGAGTGACAGAGAGGTGAGCTCATCAGTCTGCTGCTGCTTCTTTCACTGTCCAGTCAGAGGCAAGAAGATCTTCAGGTGTTACTCAAAGAGGAACTTCAAACCCTTTTTTAAAAATATTCCCTCTTCCTTTTTTGCTGAGCTGTTCTCCATAAACCTATACACTATATTATCAAAAGTAAAAATGTGAGGGGTGTACTCACTTTTGTGAGGTAGTGTGTGTGTGTGTATATATGTGTATATATATATATATATATATATATATATATATATATATATATACACACACACACACACACTATATTGTCAAAAGTATTGGGACACCTGCCTTTACACACACATGAACCTTAATGGCATCCCAGTCTTAGTCCGTAGGGTTCAATATGGAGTTGGCCCACCCTTCGCAGCTATAACAGCTTCAACTCTTCTGGGAAGGCTGTCCACAAGGTTTAGGAGTGTCTATGGGAATGTTTGACCGTTCTTCCAGAAGCGCATTTGTGAGGTCAGGCAGTGATGTTGGATGGGAAGGCCTGGCTCACAGTCTCTGCTCTAATTCATCACAAAGGTGTTCAATCGGGTTGAGGTCAGGATTCTGTGCAGGCCAGTCAAGTTCCTCCACCCCAAACTCGCTCATCCATGTCTTTATGGACCTTGTTTTGTGCACTGGTCCAAATCATTTGGTGGAGGGGGGATTATGGTGCGGGGTTGTGTTTCAGGGGTTGTGCCCTTTAGTTCCAGTGAAGGGAACTCTTAAGGCGTTAGCATACCAAGATATTTTGGACAATTTCATGCTCCCAACTTTGTGGGAAGGGATGGATGAGCGAGTTTGGGGTGGAGGAACTTGACTGGCCCGTGCAGAGTCCTGACCTCAACCCGATTAAAACACATTTGGGATGAATTAGAGTGGAAACTGTGAGCCAGGCCTTCTCGTCCAACATCAGTGCCTGACCTCACAAATGCTCTTCTGGAAGAATGGTCAAACATTCCCATAGACCAGGGATATGCAATTAGCGGACCTCCAGATGTTGCAAAACTACAAATCCCATGAGGCATAGCAAGACTCTGACAGCCACAAGCATGACACCAGAGGCATGATGGGACTTGTAGTTTTGCAACAGCTGGAGGTCCGCTAATTGCATATCCCTGCCATAGACACTCCTAAACCTTGTGGACAGCCTTCCCAGAAGAGTTGAAGCTGTTATAGCTGCAAAGGGTGGGCCAACTCAATATTGCACCCTACAGACTAAGACTGGGATGCCATTAAAGTTCATGTGAGTGTAAAGGCACACATATTCAGGCAGCAGTAACAAGGCAAGAAGCTTAAGATTTATTCTCTATTCCAGTTCCAAAAGTACTGAAATTGCTGTGTACAATTCCCCAATGTAGGTTACCTTGTTGGGACACAGTGTAGAGACATTAAAGTCATTATAAGTGCATATTTTTAAAACAACAAATGGATTTTTACTTACCTGCTCTGTGCAATGGAATTGCACAAAGCAGACCAAATGCCTAAATGCCAAGAAACTGAGGCGGGCTTTACGGATCTTGGAACCTCTGTTGCTGGATGTCACAGCAGTCACATGATCAGAAGCTCCTGATCACCATTATGCAGCAGGAGCTGCCTGTGACATCATATTCACAGGAAGTGCGCTCTCAGCACAGAACAGCCATTCCCCATGTGCACACATATGTAGCCACCTACCCGCCCAGCTGCTGCATATGTGTGCACAGCCAGCAAGAACAGTTTAAAATTCTGATCTTAAAGCCGAGTTCCACCCAAAAGACGAGCCTCTTATTGAGATTCGGTGTTTACAAGTTAAAATATTTTTTTTTTTGCTAGAAAATTACTTAAAACCCCCAAAGATTATATATATATATATTTTCGAACACCCTAGAGAATAAAATAGCGGCCGTTGCAATACTTTGTCACACTGTATTTGCACAGCGGTATTACAAGCGCCTTTTCTAAAAAAAAAAAAAAAAAAATTCAATTTTTGAGTTAAAAAATATGACAGCAGTAGTTGGCCCAATTTTTTTTCCATATTGTGAAAGATAATGTTACGCCAAGTAAATTGATATCCAACATGTCATGCTTCAAAATTGCACCCGCTCGCGGAATGGCGACAAACTTTGGCACTTAGAAATCTTCATCAGCGACATTTAAAAATTTCTACTGGTTAGCAGTTTTGAGTTACAGAGGAGGTCTTTTGCTAGAATTATTGCTCTCACTCTAACAATCGCTGTGATACCCCACATGTGTGGTTTGAACACCATTTTCATATGTGGCCGCGACTTACGTATGCGGTCGCTTCTGTGCGCGAGCTCGGCGGGACGGGGCGCTTTAAATTTTTCTTTTTTTCTTTTTCTTATTTTTTTTTATTTTTACACTGTTTTTTTTTTTTGATCACTTTTATTCCTATTACAAGAAATGTAAACATTCCTAGTAATAGAAAAAAACATGACAGGACCTCTTAAATATAAGATGTGGGGTTAAAAAGACCTCAAATCTCATATTTAAGCTGGATACACACTGTCCAATTTTCTGTAGATTTTTTCCTTCAGATTTACCAAAACCATATAATATGAGGTCAAACCTTAACTACTTCAAGACCGAGCCTGTTTTTTAGGGTTTGGTGTTCACGAGTTAAAATCAGTTTTTTTTTTGCTATAAAATTGCTTAGAACCCCCAAACATTATATATATATATATATATATATATATATATATTTTTTTTTCTAACACCCTAAAGAATAAAGTGGCGGCCGTTGCAAAACTTTGTCACACCGTATTTGCGCAATGGTCTTACAAGCGCAATTTTTTTTTAAAAAAAAACAGTTTTATGAGTTAAAAAATAAGAAAACAGTAAAGTTAGGCCAATTTTTTTCATATTGTGGAAGATAATGTTGCGCCGAGTAAAATGATACCCAACATGTCATGCTTCAAAATTGCATCCATTTGCGGAATGGCGACAGACTTTGCAAGATAAAAATCTCTATTGGCGACGTTTAAAAAATTCTACAGGTTATTTTTGAGTTACAGAGGAGATCTAATGCTAGAATTATTGCTCTCACTCTAACAATCACGGAGATACCTCACATATGTGGGTTGAACACCGTTTTCATATGTGGGTGGGACTTACGTATGCATTTGCTTCTGCGCACGAGGACGGGGTGCTTTAAATTTTTTTTTTAAATTATTTATTTTACTTTTCATTTTTATTTTTACACTGTTCTTTAAAAAAACAAAAAGATCACTGTTAGTCCTATTACAATAAATGTAAACATTCCTTGTAATAGAAATAAGCATGCCAGGACCTCCTAAATATTAGATCTGGGGTCAAAAAACCTCACATCTCATATTTACACTAAAATGCAAAAAAAAAAAAAAAAAAATATTTGAAAAAAAATGACATTACAAAAAAAAAAAAATGGGCCCTTTAACCACTGGCCGACCGGCGATCGGCATCTGACGGCGGCAAAGTGGTTTGTTCCCGCAAAACGCCGTCATACGACGGCGGCTGCGGGAACGAGCTTAGTGAGCGCGCGCGCGCCGCCGGAGGCGCTCCCGCGCGCTCACTGTGTTCGGGGAGGGCCAGGGAGCGGGTGCGGCGGCTTCGATTGCCGCCGGCTACCCGCGATGGCCCCCCCGGAGCGAAGGAGCAGAGGTCCGTGTATGTAAACACGGACCTCCGCTCTGTGTGAGGGGGAAGGGCTGTGATCACAGCCTTCCTGTATATGAAGGCTGTGATCACTTCCCTTCCCCAGATAGTGCAGTCCCCCCACAGTAAGAACACGCCCAGGGAACATGGTTAACCCTTAGAGCGCCCCCTGCAGGTTAACCCCTTCACTGCCAAGGGCATTTACACAGTAATCAGTGCATATTTATAGCACTGATCGCTGTATAAATGCCAATGGTCCCAAAAAAGTGTCAAAATGGTCCGACATGTCCGCTGAGATATCGCAGTACCGCAAAAAATCGCAGATTGCCGCCATTACTAATAAAAAATAAAAAAAAAATAAAAACCCCAAAAATGAATTCTCATCATCCGTAAACGCGACCACTTTTGCGCAAACCAATCAATAAACGCCGATTGCGATTTTTTTATCGCAAATATGAGGAAGAATATAAATCGGCCAAAAACGGTGAAAAAAAATGTTTTTTTATATTTTTTTTTTTGGATTTGTATTCTAGCAAAAAGTAAGAAATTTGGGTTTTTTTGCAAAATTGTCGCTCTTCTTTTGTTTATAGCGGCGATCAGAAATGACGCAGCGGTGATCAAATACCACCAAAAGAAAGCTCTATTTGTGGGAAAAAAAGGACGCAAATTTCGTTTGGGTATAACGTCGCACGACCGCGCAATTGTCAGTTAAAGCGACGCAGCGCCGAATCGCAAAAAGGGCTCCGGTCCTAAAGCTGGAAATCCTTCCGGGGCTGAAGTGGTTAAGAACATTGGGCGGAAGTGACTTGTGACGTCGCTTCCTTCCTGCCATGTTTTGGAGCCGGGTGAACGGCTTCAGTCTCTCACTCGGCTCACGGACACTGGGGGGGACGGATCTGATCATATCCGCCGCTGCCGGCGGGTCCAGTAAGTGGCGGAGATGACCGTAAAGCAGGAGGGGGGGGCCACTCCTCCCGCTGCTGATAAAAGTGATCTCATGGCTTATCCGCAGCTGAGACCACTTTTATCTTATGCAGAATCTCCTGCACTAAAAGAAGATACTAGGATTATGGTAGCTATCTGCTACCATAACAATGGTATTCCACTTCAAAGTGACCGCCGTCACCTGACGGCGTTGGTCCGGAAGTGGTTAAGAGTTTCAATTTGTATGCAATCAGGCAGGCCCTTGCACTACATGTTTTTGGTAAATCTGACAACAAAAGTTGGATAGTATGTATGGGTTCTTAGGCTGCATTCACACCTGCACGAAGCGTTTTCAGGCAGAAATACACACATTTTTTACAGCGATTTATGCAGCGATTTTTTTTTTTTTTTTTTTTTTTTTTTTTTAACCGGGATTTTGTACAGGTCAAAAGGTCACCAATGTAAAAAGTAGAAAAACGCCCAAATCAAGCTACAAAAATACCTCCAAAACTTTTTTGAGCTTCAGGCATTTGGCTTCAGGCGTTTTGGAGTGGAGATGTGAACGGACGCCATAGGGAATGATTGATTTTTTTTTTCCCCCTCAAGCATTTTGTAGCTTCAGGCTTCAAGCTAAAAAACGCTCAGGTGTGAATGGGGCCTTACACTTAAATGCAATAAAAAAAAAAAAATAAATAAATGTCATTTGAAAAAAAAAAAAATTTCCTTTAAGAGCTATGGGCCGAAGTGACTTGTGACGTCGCTTCCGCCCTTCAATGCTATGGAGCCGAGTGGGAGTGGCATCTTCCGCTCACTCGGCATTCAGGCAGTGGGAAGAGCGGACCCGATCGTCTCCTCTGCTACCAGCGGGTCTGGTAAGTGGCAGAGACGACGAGAAAGTGTTGGGAGGGCACCTCTCCCGCCGCCCGATAAAAATGATCTTGTGGCGAATCCGCCACAGAGACTACTTTTATCTGAAAGTTGGCCGCCCGCCGTTTTTAAAAATACTTGGGTTATGGTAGCCATTTGCTTCCAAAGCAACGGTATTCAATGGAAAAGCACTGCTGTATAATGACGGCGGGCGGTCCGGAAGTGGTTAAGGACTCCTCACCCCCTTACATGCCACATTTGGCATGTTATTTTTTTTTTGGGGGGGGGAAGTGGATACCCAGCTCCCACTTCCACTTGGGACGCCTAGGCAATTTTAGTGCAAGTTCTCCGCTCACCCTCCCTCCCTGCTGTCTTCTGGGGCATGTCACAGGTCCCAGAAAATTGCCCGGCCATTGAGGAGACGCAGTGCCAACCCGGCTGTGAAGCCACAAGCCGGGTGCCCACACTAGTGATGCTGCCGCCGAGGAGGGAACCGGGGCTTCGGGCGGCCACATCGCTGGAGCCTGGGACAGGTGAGTGTCTGTTTGTTAACCACTTCCCGACCAGCGCCGTAAATAGGCAGCGGTCGGGTTTGAGCGGCTCTCCCGGGACATAGCCTGCACCCCCAGGCTATATCCCGGTATCATTTTTTTTAGAGCTGGCGGTCGGCTATCCAGGGGTAACGACCGATCCGGCTCGGGAGCCGCTCGGTCGTTACCCCAGGGGGCGGGAGGGGACATGAGGGGACACCCCCCCTCCCGCCGCTCTTCTCCGGTTTCCCGTCCCACCGGGAGACCGGAGCGACGATCCGGTGCGTCCGCCGGCTGGAAGGAGACCTGACAGAAGCCGTAATCGGCTCCGATCGGGTCTCCTTCGGGAAATTCCGGAAGCGACGTCACAACGTCCCTTCCGGTTTACACGGCGGCTAACGGCGCCAATTTTTAAAAAAATGACAGTATTCAGAATCGCCGTTTTTGGCAATCTGAATACTGTGAAGTGCAAAGGAGGGATGGGGGGTCTTTTAGACCCCCCGGCCCTCCAAAAAGAGTACCTGTCACCATATATTACTATCACAAGGGATGTTTACATTCCTTCTGATTGCAATAAAAGTGATCAGATTTTTTTTTTTTTAAAGGAACAGTGCTAAAAATAAATAAATGAATAAAAAAAAAAAGATTTAAATCGCCACCGTCCCCGTGAGCTCGCGCAGCAAAGAAAACGCATACGTAAGTCACGCCCACATATGAAAACGGTGTTCAAACCACACATGTGAGGTATCGCCGCGATCGCCAGAGTGTGAGCAATAATTCTAGCAAAATATCTCCTCTGTAACTCTAACCTGGTAACCGCTAAAAAATTTTAAAGCGTCACCTATGGAACTTTTTAAATACCGGACTTTGTCGCCATTCCGCGAGTGCGCGCAATTTTCAACCGTCTCATGTATGGTATCTATTTACTCGGCATAACATCCTCTTTCACAATATGCAAAAAAATCGGGCTAACTTTACTGTTGTCTTATTTTTTAACTTAAAAAAGTAAAATTGTTCCAAAAAAATCGCGCTTGAAAGACTGCTGCGCAAATACCGTGTGACAAAAAGTATTGTAACGATCGCCATTTTATTCTCTAGGGTGTTTGAAAAAAAAAATATAATGTTTGGGGGTTCTAAGTAATTCTCTAGCAAAAAAAAATGTTTTTAGCTTGTGACCACCAAATGTAAAAAAGTGGCCGGTAGGTAAGTGGTTAAAAGTCAGCAGATCGACCTTTTGTAGCTGCTGGCTTTTAATAAACACAAAAACAACTGGAACCCCGTGTATTTCTACCCAAGACCCTGCTCGCCCATAGTTCAGTGACCTATGGTTTAAAAATTTTGAAGTGTAAGTGGCTGGTGTTGCCTAGGGTGCAAACTAGTCTAGCACCGGCCCAAGGTATAAATACAAATCTTTTGGCAGGTTAAGCAGCTCCCATATAAGTCCCTTCTGCCACGGATGTTGTCTATGTTCTCTGTTATCATGCTGAGGAGCCTTGCTTAAATATGCAGACACGCTGCAGTGCGTAGGGTTAAATTATTTGTAGTGAAAAACAAAAGTGCAAATAATCCACGCTATAGATGCTAGAATGTGTGTCATAACCTAACCCTTGTTGTCTTTTCAGAGTTTTAGGCCTCATGCACACGGACGTTTTTTGATGCCGACGTTTTCTGTAGTTTTTTGCAGCTCTCCATGTTAGTCAATGGCCCCATAAAAACGTCGGCGTTTTTGAGCTGTAGATGGCATCGGCGTTAGTGAGCAGAAAGTAGAACCCATGGCCATCGCGTTCTGAGGCTGTAACGTTTTGACGTTTTTTGACGCCGACGCCACAAAACGCCAACAAACGCCACCTAATATTGTACCGGCGTTTTCCGGCGGTTTTTGACGCCGATGTTTTTAGGTTGAAAAATAGCAGAGGGATGATTTTTTTTAGAAAACGCCTATTGCCGCTGACGCTCACTAATGCTCAAAAACGCCAATGCATAACGCTGAAAAACGTCGACTTTTTCTCCTTGACGTCGGACCCAACGTTTTGTTTATTTTTTTAGATACGCCCGTGTGTATGAGGCCTAAGGGTTGGTTTATGACTGGGGGCTGCTGCTGTGCAAGGGTTCACTATTGAACTCTATTAGAAATCCAAACTCAGAATATAGCTGCGCCACCCTACTGACACATAATGAACTAAACATAAAGTGACAAGTGCTGTGTTTTATGCACAAAAAACTCATAAATACACTTAAAATGACAGGTGCTGTGCTGTGTAAAACACATATATTGAATACATTAATCCATTCAGAAAGTCCATAAAAATAAACGAGGGTTAGGTTATGACACACATTCTAGCATCTATAGCGCGGATTATTAGCACTTTTGTTTTTCACTTGGAATTATAGTTGAGTCTGCTGCTATGGAAATTTTTAATTTTATCAATAACAGACACATTGATGTAGACCAGGGATATGCAATTAGCGGACCTCCAGTTGTTGCAGAACTACAAGTCCCATGAGGCATTGCAAGACCCTGACAGCCAGAAGCATGACACCCAGAGACAGAGGCATGATGGGACTTGTAGTTTTACAACAGCTGGAGGTCCGCTAATTGCATATCCCTGATGTAGATGAATGGAGTTGTCTGTGATGACGCTCGTTGTGGAGAGCGAAACGCGTTGACGTCATCTCCGGTCCTCCGTACTCATTGACGTCACGTCCGCCCGTGGTGGAACGCACGCCGGAGCCAGACGCCGCACATTGCTTATACAGACCTTATTTTTGTGTCAAAGCGGGATTTATCTGATGTTTTGTAAGTACGTTTTTATTCTGCGCAAATAAATATCTCATACAGTACTTCACTATGGAGTTGTTCTTTTCCTTTGAGAAAACCTATGGAAAAGTGATGCCGTAGCAGCTCGATAGAAACGATCCTCTTCATTGCCATTTCCATCACACCACCAGTCAAAAGTCTGCTTTGACCCCCAGACTGAAAAGCTGGGGGTCCATGTTTTCTGGTGAGTGGGGCCACAAGAGGGGGCTGGCACTGAGCACCACGGATTGCAAATTGAGCACTTTTTTGGAGCACTGAACACTTTATTTATTTTTATGGACTTTCTGAATGGATTAATGTATTCAATATGTGTACAGCACTTGTCATTTTAAGTCATTTTAAGTGTATTTATGAGTTTTTTGTACATAAAACACAGCACTTGTCACTTTTATGTTTAGTTCATTATATGTCAGTAGGGTAGCGCAGCTATATTCTGAGTTTAAATTATATGTAGTTTTATGACAATGTCACAATTTTAATAAAGTTTTATGTCAATAAAGGTAAAAAGAAAAAAAGTAAAGCATTGTAATCATGCTTTGCACTGCTCTTCTTGGCATGCACTGGTGAAAATGAGCCTTCAAGTCACTTTACAGAGTTGGTGGGAAATATTTCTTTCTTTGCACCATCTTGTGGTGTAATGCAAGAACTGCAGCTACAGCAAAGAAAACATCTTCTGGATGTTACAGAAAATGTCATGAAGGAGATAACACTGCTGACTTGTTCTAAATCCTGCAATTTCCTGCGCTATCATCCTTTAATTAGTGAGTCATGGACCCAGAATTAATATGCTTGGGAGTTCCAACTTCCCCCATAACATTACCCTTTATTTCATTTGGATAGCAAAGGACAACTTTGGAGCAGTTGCCTTGGTATGTGATACCTTTTTTTTCGGCATCTGCTGCCATTATGAAACCTGGCCTGTAGAGCTACACAATTAATCGTAATAAAATTGCGATCTCGATTCCCTCCCCCCCCCCCACCGCGATCTCCATCAGGCATCACTGCGATTTTCAGTGCAGTTAATGGGGTCCGACTTGCGGGGCGACTCAGCGCGACTTGACAGTAATAAAAGTCGATGCAAGTCGCCTGAAGTCTTTTCTAAGTCTGAGCGACTTGAGTCTCTGGGCAGACTGCCGAGTCTGGGCAAAGAGCCAAGTTCTGAAGTGACCGTTGATAAAAGAAGCTAGAAAGATACAATGTAATTACTTCAAAGGAATGAACTCGTTGTATAGAAGATGTTTAGTTGAAATATTTAAAGACTAAATCTTTTCTGATTTGCTGCTTACAAATAAAAATCCAGTATTTTTTGCTAGAAAATGACTTAGAACCCCCAAACATTATATATATATTTTTTTAGCAGAGACCCTAGAGAATAAAATGGCGGTTGTTGCAATGTTTTATGTCACACGGTATTTGCACAGCGGTCTTTCAAATGCAATTTTTTTGGAAAAATGACCCTTTCAAAATAAATAAATAAATAAACGGTGCTGTTAGCCCAATTTTTTTGTATATGTAAGATGTTACGCCGCGAGAATCGTGATCTTTATTCTAAGCAAAAAAATTGTGATTCTCATTTTTGCCAGAATCGTGCAGCTCTACTGCCCTGCCACCACCCACCTGCTTCCCTGATGTTACTGAAAGTGTAGGTCTGAGGGTGTTGGGTGTGTAAGAAGTCCACCCGCACATCTACACTCTTCCTCCTCTTGTCTAAGCCTGCAGCAGGTAAGTAAAATCCCTGCATTTCCGAAGGAAATTGGTGCTGATTATGAGGTCTGAATGTAAATGAATTGGGGCTGATCTGAGATCTGAAAGTGCACAAATTTAGGCGCATCAGAGTTCCAAAGGTGTAGAGTGTAGCAGTACCACTGAAGGAGCTGCTATTTTAATTTATATTTATTTCCTGGCCTCCCTCTGATTATTCCTGCAGCCAGTCACTATGGAGTTTCACGCTGTCAGGTGCACACACAATCCTGCTCGTTTTCAATGACCAGTCTAGGGGATGAATTTTTGATGCTTTATTGTAGAACTTGGATAGAAGAAGGGGTATGGGATACTCCAAGCTAACTGATTCCAAGTGAGGACAACTTCTCCCTAGCTCTGTATAGCAGGCTGATCTCAGTGTTGCACTAAACAACTGGTCCTAGTGAAACAAGTCCATCTTTAACCACTTCCACACCACACGCAGTATATTTACTGCGGCAGTGTGGACGTGTACCGCGAATCGCCGTAAATAAACGGCGATTTGTGGAGTGGCTGCTAAGGGGTGCGAGCACGCCAGCGCAAGCTCGTGCCGCCGCACTCCGGAGGAGTGTGCCTGCAGCTCAGGCAGACCCAATGTCTGCCGGCGAGCAGCAATGAGCTGCCAGAGCCAAAGAACGGGGAACTGCCAATGTAAACACAGCGGCTCCCCATACTGACAGTGGGGACATAAGAGATCTACTGATCCCTGTCACTGGGATCAGCTAGATCTCTTATGCCCATAGCAGTCCAGCCCCCATACAGAACACGCCTAGGGTACAAAGTTAACCCCTAGATCTCCCCCTGCAGGTTAACCCCTTCACTGCCAATGGCATTTATACAGTAATCAGTGTATTTTATAGCACTGATCGCTGTATAAATGCCAATGGTCCCAAAAAAGTGTCAAAATGGTCCGACGTGTCCTCCCCAATATCGCAGTACTGCTAAAAATCGCAGATCGCCGCCATTACTAGTAAAAAAAAAATTAAAAACCCAGAAATTAATTATCATCATCCGTAAACGCGGCAACTTTTGCGCAAACCAATCAATAAACGCTGATTAAAATTTTTTTACCAAAAATATGAGGAAGAATATAAATCGGCCAAAACCGAAGAAAAACATTTTTTTTAATTTTTTTTTGGATTTGTATTTTAGCAAAAAGTAAGAAAATGTTCTTTTTTTGCAAAATTGTCACTCTTTTTTTGTTTATAGCGGTGATCAGAAATGACGCAGAGGTGATCAAATACCACCAAAAGAAAGCTCTATTTGTGGGAAAAAAACGCAAATTTAGTTTGGGTACAACGCCGCACGACCGTGCAATTGTCAGTTAAAGCGACGCAGTGCTGAATCGCAAAAAGTGCTTTGGTCTAACGTGGGGAAATCCTTCTGGGCTGAAGTGGTTAAGCAATAAAGGACAGGCTGGACTATGCTGGACTTTGCTTCTTCAAGACACTAATCAGTGTCTCCTTTCTGACTTTTTAAGCAGTAAGGACAGAAGCAAGACTCTGTTCTTCAAGACACTCTCCATTTTCTGCTTTCTAGCGGGCACACCCAATTAAGCTGATTATGAGGGCAGGGGAAATTCTAGCAACACAGTCTCAGGGATCCTCTCACAGGTCTGTACTCACACCATGTCCTGGGACAGTCGGTAGCCCTTTCTCTGCCAACTTCCAAGTGACACTTTGCCACTGTAATGTCAGAACGAATCCAAGGACATCCTCCCTCAGGATGTCAGCTTTAGAGAACTCTGGGCTGTAGCTTCAGCATCTGGATAGGCCTCGTCTAGGCCTAGCAGCCAGCAGCCTCCTGGATAGTCCCTCAGGCCTAGCAGCCAGGAGATAAACACACGCCTCCACCCCTCAGATCTGGGAGGGCTGGAATTCCTAACCTTGAGCCCATGTGCTCCCTTTTATATGAAGGTGTTCACCCAAGATGCAGTGGGGGCTACTCCCCTGCTAGTTGGTCAGAACCACCCTCAAATACACCTGCTCTCACTGGCTGGGTTTTTTCTCCCTCTGTCCAATAGAGACCCATACTACTGGACAGGGTAAAACTCTCCAGACCAAACGAATCACCACCAGCACACACTGAGCAGACCTTACTCAAATCCAGGCTCACTGATAAGCAGATAACATATAAATTTGCCTATCTGCTCTCCTGTTAAGCAGAGAGAGACAAAAACTATATACACTCACTAGTACTCAAACTAGGAGGGCGCTACAGGAGTCAATCTGAGGTGTGAAGGTGCAGGAATTGGGACTGATCTGAGGTGTGAAGGTGCAGGAATTGGGGATGATCTGAGGTGTGAAGGTGCAGGAATTGGGACTGATCTGAGGTGGGAAGGTGCAGGAATTGGGGATGATCTGAGGTGTGAAGGTGCAGGAATTGGGGATGATCTGAGGTGTGAAGGTGCAGGAATTGGGACTGATCTGAGGTGTGAAGGTGCAGGAATTGAGGATGATCTGAGGTGTGAAGGTGCAGGTATTGAGCTGATGTGAGTTGTGAAGGTGCAGGAATTGGAGCTGATCCCAGATCCAAAGTTACAGGAATTGGGGATGATCTGAGGTATGAAGGTACAGCAATTGAGACTAATATGAGGTGTGATGGTGCAGGAATGGGGGCTGATCTGAGGTGTGAAGGTGCAGGAATGGAGGCTGATTCAAGACCTAAAGGTGCTAGAGTTGGGATTCATTTGAGGTGTAAAGGTGCAGGAATTAGAGCTGGTCTGAGAGCTGAAGATGCGGGATTTGGAGTTATCTGAGGTGCTAATTTGATTATGAAGGTTCAGGAATTAGGGCTAATCCAATGTCTGAAGTTGCATAAATTGGCTGATCTAAGGTTTCAAGGTGCACATATTTGGGCTGAACAAAGGTCTGAAGGTGCAGGAATTGGGAGTGATCCTGATATCTGACAGTGCAGGAATTGGGGATGATCTGAAGTGTTAAGGTACAGCAATTGAGACTGATCTGAGGTATGAAGGTGCAGGAATTGGGGATGATCTGAGGTATGAAGGTGCAGGAATTGGGAGTGATCTGAGGTGTGAAGGTGCAGGAATTGGGGTGATCTGAGGAGTGAAGGTGCAGGAATTGGGGATGATCTGAGGTGTGAAGGTGCAGAAATTGGGGTGATCTGAGGAGTGAAGGTGCAGGAATTGGGGATGATCTGAGGTGTGAAGGTGCAGGAATTGGGGATGATCTGAGGTTTGAAGGTACAGGAATTGGGGTGATCTGAGGTGTGAAGGTGCAGGAATTGGGGATGATCTGAGGTGTGAAGGTGCAGGAATTGAGACTGATCTGAAGTATGAAGGTACAGCAATTGAGACTAATATGAGGTGTGAAGGAATTGGGAGTGACCTAAGGTTTGAAGGTATAGGAATTGGAGTTGATCTCAGGTCTGAAGGTGTAGGAGTCAGGACTGATCCTGTTGTCTGAAGATGAAGGTATTGGGGCTGATCTGAGATCTGAAGTTAAAGTGGAGTTCCAGTCTGTCAAAAAATAAATAAAAGCCAGCAGCTACAAATACTGTAGCTGTTGACTTTTAATATAAGGACACTTACCTGTCCAGGGATCCCGCAATGTTGGCACCCCTAGCCGATTCGTCCATTGGCTGTGGGCACAGGTACCAGCATCTTCACTAAGGGAAACAGAAAGTGAAGCCTTGCAGCTTCATAGCCGGTTTCCTTTTTTTTTTCAATAACGCTTTATTGAGGAATTGCTACAGATACAAGTAGTTTACGTTTTCAGTAAAAGATAACATCAACTGTATGTAGTTTCAAGATTACATGGCATTCATCATAAGAAAAAAGAAAAGATTCAAGTACATTCCAGTAAAGATAATCATATTCAAAGATGATAAAACTCAAATAGGGAAATAGTTAGCAAAGGGTAATATTTGTGTCAAAAAATTTGAATCAGGAAGGGAGGGGTTAGCTGAGGGGGCTTCGGAGGTTCTTTGTGTATGGCCTTGGAGTATTGGTGGATGAGGGGTAGAGGGTTCAGAATTTCATCTTGATAATATGGTGTAGTCTTCTGATGATTTAAAAAGGGTCCAACTATACCACATTTTGTGAAATAGTGAGGTATTCTCTTTTTTGATTGCAAGTGTTTCTTCCATCTCGTGAATCGAGTTCACTTTATGGATCCAATCTTTTATGGAGGGGGTGTTTGGTGACCTCCAATGAAGTGGTATGAGTGTCTTGGCTGCATTTAGTAAATGTCTGACTATGGATCTCTTATATCTACGGTAGGAGAGATTGTTTATGTGTAGAAGGCATTGGGCCGCGTCTAGTTTAACATTCGTCCCTGTAATTTTGATTGTCCAGTTTATTATTTCTATCCAGAATTTTTGAATCTCTCTGCAGGACCACCATACATGTAAGAAAGTCCCAGCCTCTCTATGGCATCTCCAGCATAAATCTGATAACTCAGGTGCCCATTTCTTTCGTTTCACCGGAGTGGTGTACCAATGGTTACGTATTTTAAAGGACGTTTCCTGCATTTGTGTGCTAAGAGAGCATTTATGAGAGAATACACAGGCCTTCTCCCATTGAGCCTCTGAGATTGTGATTTGGAGATCTGTCTCCCACATGGCTTTATGTTTATCGCTGAAGTCTGCGCATGGTTGAGAGATCCATTTATAAGCTAGAGAGGTGGCGCCTCTTACAGGATATCGATCAAGTATTATTTTTTCGAAGTTGGTAAGTGGTCTTGCCAAGAGAGTTCTGTTTTGTTATTCTGGACGAAGTTGAAAATTTGTAGATAAGTCCAGAAATTTAGTGATCGTCCCAAAAATTTTTGTCTGAGTTGGGGGAATGTTAAGATCTTGTTATTTTTAATACAATCATATGCCAAGAGGGGCGAATCGCGTTTGGATTTAAGAGCGTTGACCTTATCAGATCCTGGTGGGAATTCGGGATTACCTGCGATGGCTGTAAGAGGACTTGTAGTAGAGGAGATTTGGTAAGGTTCTGTGATTTTTTGGAAATTTTTTAGTGTCGTGTTTATTAAAGGGTGGGATCTAATTTTTTGAGGATAGAATTTGTGTGGGGTCCAAGGGAGAAATTTTGTACTAACCGACGGGTCAATTTCTTCGAGATTTACCAAATCTTTGTTGTTAGCATGACAATGCCAATCAATTACTCTGGTGATATGGGTAGCGAAATAGTATTTTTGGAAGTCCGGGATGCCCAGTCCACCTTTTTTCTTTAGGGTATGAGTTGTTTCCACTGTAATCTGGGTCTTTTATGAGCCCAGGTAAAACTTCTTTGTGCTCTATTGAGTCTTTTAAAGAATTCCTGGGGAATGTCTATCGGGAGAGTGTGAAAGAGGTATAAGAGCCTTGGTAGTATCGCCATTTTTAGTACAGCTGCTCTGCCGAACCAAGAAAATTGTTTGGTGTTCCAATTTTTGAGATCTGATTCGATATTTTTCAGTAATGGGAGAAAATTATGTTGATAAAGGTCTTTGGGGTTTCGTGTCAGTTTTATTCCTAGATATTTTAGAGAATTTTTTTCCCATCTGTATGGACAATTTTGCTTCGTTAGTTTTTCTAAATCAGGTGTAAGTGAGAGGTTCATTGCTTCTGACTTACTGTTGTTTATTTTAAAGTTTGATATGGTTTTGTAGTGGTTTAGTATTTTGTTCAGGTTCGGTATAGATATATGGGGTTGAGAAATAAAGAACAGTAGGTCATCGGCATATGCTGCTAATTTGAATTCTCTCTGGTTTATTTTGATCTCGTGTATGTCTGGGCTTTTGTTAATGGTTCTGATTAGTGGTTCAAGTGTTAAAATGAATAAGAGTGGGGAAAGTGGGCATCCTTGCCTTGTTCCATTTTTGATTTGAATTGGATCCGAGAGGAGATTGTTTACTTTGACTTTAGCAGTGGCGTTCGCGTATAGGGAATGAATCCAAGACATAATTTTATTATTGAGGCCGACATGCTCACAAGTCGCAAATACGAAGTCCCAATTGACGCTATCAAAGGCCTTCTCCGCGTCTGTTGACAGGAGAAGGCCTTTTGTGTTCCCTTCTTTCATTCTGTGTATTATGTTTAATGTTGTAATGGTGTTGTCTTTAGCCTCGCGCCCTGGCATAAAGCCAACTTGTTCCTTGCCTATAATTTTGTGTAGGAGGGGTTTAAGTCTGTTCGCAAGAATTTTTGCTAGTATTTTTAGATCGGTGTTCAACAGTGAAATGGGTCTATAATTGGCACAATTTTTATGGTCCTTATCTGGTTTAGGTATAACCGTTATTTGTGCAGAAAGGAATTCTTGCGGAATTTTTGTGGTCTTTTTGTTTAGGGAATTTAAGGCCAGGAGTAGTGGGGAGGTTAGCTGTGATTCAAAAGTTTTATAATATTGGGAAGTAAGTCCATCTGGGCCAGGGCTTTTCCTTGTTTTTAAGTTTTTGATGGTGTTTGTGATTTCTTCAGTTGTGATGTCTTTTTCAAGTTCCTTTGTTTCTTTTCTAGTCAATTTGGGTAGGTTACTTAATAAATTCCTTGATTAGTGTTCTGTTGTTTGTGGCATGTCGAGATTTATTTTGGGACGGGATATTGTATAATTCTGTGTAAAATTTTTGAAATATTTCCGCAATGTGGTTGGGATCGTGAATTTCTGCGCCTTTTGGGTCGTGAATACTGTGAATAACGTTTGCCATTTTGGTGTCGTGTAGGGCTCTAGCTAGAAGTTTGCTAGCCTTGTCTCCATATGCGTAATAAATGTTTTTTTTTGAGGAAGAGTGATCTTTTTATCCCTTTATTGAGGAAATCTTGAAGTTCTTTTCTTTTTTTGATTAATTCCGATTCTGCAGCTGCAGAAAGTGATTGTTTGTGTAAGCTTTCTAGTTGGTTTATATTGATTACAAGGCTAGCAATATGTTTCTTTTTCTCTTTCTTTTTCCTGCTGCCCCATTTAATGAACTCTCCTCTTATAACACACTTGTGTGTTTCCCAAGTGGTTAGGGGCTGTGTGTCAGGGGTCCCATTTAGGTGGAAAAAGTCATTTAGCTTAGATTTAATCTGTGATGTTATCTCTAAATCAGTTAGTAAATTAGGGTTTAAGCGCCAATTGAAAGATTTTGGGGTCTGATTTTGCGGCGTTAGTTAGATTGAAATGGGTGCATGGTCTGAGAGAGCAATGTTGCCTATTCTCGCTTTTTTAATCGAGGGGATGTCTCTCTGTGAGATAAAGAGGTAGTCTATTCTTGTATAGCGTTTGTGTGGGGCAGAAAAAAAGGCGAAATCTTTTTCAAATGGGTTTAATAGTCTCCAAGAGTCTATCAACGAGAGAGACATTAGTGTTGTTTTAAGTCTTTTGAGAGTACGGTAGGAGACACTTGATTTACCGGAGGAAGTATCCTGAAGGGGGTTTAGGGGGATGTTGAAATCCCCACCAAGTATTATTCAGCCTTTTGCAAAATTTTTGAGCTCATCTATTATTTTATGGCAGAAGGAGATGTGTGCTTTGTTCGGAAAGTAAATGTTTGCTAGGGTTGTTGGGGTGCCTGACATAGTGCCCTTTAGGAAGAGATATCTACCATCTGGGTCAGCTAGAGTTTGTTCCGTTTGGAACGAAGAGTTCTTGCTTAAAAGGATTGTTACTCCTTTTGTCTTCGCTAGAGGGTTGGTCGCGTGAAATGCTTTAATTATGAAGTTGTTTGTCATCTTAGGTATATTTGTCCCTTTAAAATGTGTTTCTTGTAGGAATACGATCTGGGAATGTGCCTTTTTAAGTTCTCTTAGGATTTTATGTCTTTTCTCTGGTGTTCCGAGGCCATTCACGTTATGTGATATTATCGTGGGGTATTTCCCTAAGTTAGAGTATGCCATGATCGGGGGGGGGGGGTTGGATTGGGAAAGAGAGAAAGGAGGAGATGTTGTGGGTGAGGAGGGAAGGGGATCTCTGTTAATCACTGACTCTGCTGTTGGTGAGACAGTCCGAGTAGTGAAGAAGGTAGGATGTCGTATGTGTGGAGGCTTGTTTTTTCTCTTAAGAGTTTTTCCCTATGGGGGGGTTGAGTGGGAGTAAATCCCGGCGGGGTCTAGTGAAAGTGGAAGACTTAGGTATTATTAAAGCCTGAAAGTTGTTATTTGGTGTAAATAAAATTTAGTAGGTGTTTAGTGTGACAGGGGTGCCACATATCCTTTTAGTGATGTAAGGAATTGGATTTGTGTAAGCTAGGGTTGTCAACTCAAGACATTTAAGCAATCAGGGGGACATACCAGGACCCTTGCCATCTGAGCCCATTAAATTAGGTTGTTGCAGTGGGTCCTCTATCTCCCAACCATTAAACTTTATAACAGGAGTACAAAACATAAACAATGTAAATTCTTAACCGTAAAACATATGAGAACATGATCATAAGTACTGTTAGCTGAGTAACCTTTGTGCCCGAAGCGAGAGCTCCGCCCCTGCCTGAAGCACTTAATAGGGTTTGTTTGGAGGGTTATGATCTGTAGAGAGGGGATTATAAATCAAGACAATTTTCCAAAGCTTGTGTTGTCATTTACTTGTCATGTGGAAATTTAGATTTCTGGTTGGCTAGGGCGAGGCTCTCCCATCTGGGCAATTTGAGGCAAAAAGGAGAAAAGGCAGGTGTGGGGGACCAAACAGGAGACAAAAAAGTTCCCCTCCTCTCCAATCCCCCCCCCCACACCGCCATCCAGTCCGGGCTACAAGAGCTGTAGGAGTAGCCGCAGTCTTTAGCATGGTATCGCCCTACTTAGGGTGTGTTTGGTGGACAAGGTTAGATTAGCAGTTCCCATGTGTATATGGTAATTTTGGTGGGAAAGTTAGCAAGCTTAAGTCATTTAAGAAAGTGTATCTATCATTCAGACTGCTTTCCCTATTCTCCATTCTTATTTCTTTACGAGTATAGGGGAACCGATAAAGAGAAAGTTCTGTACAGGATTATGATCATTGGTTGTTACTCCACTTGTTTCTGTATGTTCCTACGGTTGGGGATGTGGTATTAAGGTATCTTGGTGAAGTCTATTGGTGATGATAGTTCGTTCATAAGGTAATCAGGTGAAGAAAGGATGCAGAAGAAGTGTCTCAGAATCTATTATCTCTTGTTCTTTGTGATTTGGAGACAGGCGTGCCAGTGTTATGGCCAGATTTTTGTTTCTTGCCCCCTTTAGGGTATTGTGTTTTAAGGGGGGAATTTCCCGGAGAATGACCTGGTGGAGTCAAATGAGAAGGCAAGCGGAATTCCTGGTACCATTCCGGGAGGTCTACGGTTTCGCATTGAATGGCCTCACAAAAGGAGGGAATGTCTTCAGGTGTGCGCAGGAGGACTTGTTTTCCCTCAATTGTGATCTGCACGGCAAATGGGAATTTCCACTTATATGGGATTTTTTTCTCTTTTAGTATTTCCAGTAAGGGTTTTATTGCCTTTCTGTTTTTCAAGGTTATGGGTGACAGGTCTTGGTAAAGTTGGATTGTTGATCCATTGAAAAGGATTTGGTTGTTCTGACTGGCTTTTGTCAGGATCTCATCTTTAAGGGGTAAGCTGTTAAGACAGCAAATTATGTCTCTAGGAGGTGTTGAATCTGGGCCTCTGGGTCTTAGGGCTCTGTGGGCCCTTTCAAAATCGATGGTGGAGTCTATGGGTCTTTCCAAGACATTGTTAAAGATGGAAGTGAGGACCGGCTTTATTTCTTCGGAATTTATTGACTCAGGTATGCCTCTTATTCTGATATTATTCCTTCTCCCTCTGTTGTCCAGGTCTTCCATTTGTCTGTTAATGTTGATGAGGTGTGTTGAGTGGGCTGTGGTGACAAACTCCAATCTTTTAATTGCTCTGTCCCTTTGTTTTCCTGACTTTTCGTTTGTTGCTAGTTGTTCTGTCAGAACTAATATGTCCGCTTTAAGGTCTGTGATCGCGGCAGCAAAGGACTTTTTAACCACTTCAATACCAGGCACTTAGAACACTTCCCTACCAGACCAATTTTCAGCTTTCAGTGCTGTTGCGATTTGAATGAGAATTGCGCGGTCGAGCGACGCTGCACCCAAACAAACTTTTTGTCATTTTGTTCTCACAAATAGAGCTTTCTTTTGGTGGTATTTAATCACCCCTGCGGTTTTTATTTTTTGCGCTATAGAAAAAAAAAAGACCGACATTTTTGAAAAAAAACAACATTTTTCTTTGTTTCTGTCACAAAAGTTTATATAAAGTACATTTTCTCCTTCACTGACGGGCACTGATGTGGCTACACTGATGGGCACTGATGAGGCTACACTGACGGGCACTGATGAGGCAGTACAGATTGGCACTGATGAGGTGGCACTGATAAGGTTGCACTGATGATGGGGCACATATACAGCACTGATGGGCGGCACTGACAAGCAACACTTACGGGCACTGATACGTGGCACTAATATGCGACACTGATGGACACTCATAGGCGGCACTGATAAGTGGCACTGGGCACTGATGGGCACTGACAGGTGGCACTTTTAGGTGGCACAGGTGGGCACTGACAGGTGGCACTTTTAGGTGGCACAGGTGGGCACTTTTAGGTGGCACAGGTGGGCACTGACAGGTGACACGAGTGGGCACTGATAGGTGACACGGGTGGGCACAGGTGGGCACTTATAGGTGGCAGGGGTGGGCACAGGTACAACAAGCACTGTTAGGGATGGCACTGGCAGGCATCATACATGGGCACAGTGCCATCCCTACAGTGCACAATAATGCCCTTACCTGGTGGTCTAGTGGGGGCTCCCTGGTGGTCCTGGGCGGCCTCTGATTTAATTCCCTGGTGGTCCTGGGCGGCCTGGGTGTGCTGTCCGGTGGGGGGGGGGCTCCCTGGTGGTCCTGATCCGGCTCCCTGGTGGTCCAGTGGGGTGATCCTGAGGGTGGCTGCGCTGATAAATGTTCAGCGCAGCCCCCCCCCTGTCAGGAGAGCAGCCGATCGGCTCTCCGCTGCTCAGGTCTGCAGACCTGAGCAGAGGAAAAGCCGATCAACGGCTCTTCCTATTTACACTGTGATCAGCCGTGATTGGTCACGGCTGATCACATGGTAAAAGGCTTCGGATCGAAGCCTTTTACCTCGGTCGGTAATGCGGTGGGTCAGCCTGACCCACGGCACCATCGATCGCCGCGATGCGCGCCCCCAGGGGCGCGCGATCGCGCATTATCCTGAGGACGTCAATAGACGTCCAGTCAGGATAATGAACCCCCCGCCCGGACGTCATTTGTCAATGCGCCGGGCGGGAAGTGGTTAATGTCTGCTGCAGTTTCCGTCATATCCCCTATTGTCAGGGGTTGGTCATGGTTGGTGTTTGTTCTAGATGTCCTGTCTGAGATTGCAGAGGCATCATCATCGAAGTCCTCATCGTCAGTGTAATCTTGTGAGGGGTTTTTGATACTTGACATATTTTTCCCTTTCTGGGAATGACTTTTAAAGATGTCTGCAATGTCTGGACCAGATGTACCAGCTATTGAGCGTTGCGATCTCGTTTGTGATCCTGGTTGTGTCAGTGATTTTTGGGGTTTACCCATCTTTTTTGTTAGTCCCAGCTGTTGGTAAAGGATATGCGGTTTCCCCTCGCCCCTTATTGAGGTGTCATTCTGTTGGTAAGTTCAGTTGAGGGGTGAGACCAGGGGTTAAAGTGGTAGGAGTTAAGTAGTGAGGGAATATCAGATGGAATTCTGATGTTTTTGTCTAAAGTTCTGAGTAAAGTTTTTGCAGAAAGATCCCGGGGCTCTATCAAGGCTTGGAGGATTGGTGTCTGTGCCGGGTCTGTGGGTTGTTACAGTATGGCTCCCCAGGTTTTTGTGCGTCCGGCTTCAGGCTGTAGACTGCGGCTTCAGGCCTACACAGCCCATTTGCTGTGGTTGTACAGGATGGGATTGATGGATCTCCCTGGCGATTGCCTCAGTCTCTGCCCGATCCCTGTGGTCCCTGTAATTGGGATTGGTGGGAGATCGTTTTGTAGAGGGGAATCGGGCGGATCTGTACGCTAATGGTAGGCTGCGTCCGAGCCTAGCGCCACTTAGGGGGGGCTAGATTCACCTCTTAGGGGTGTCGTGGTGTATGGAGGTTTATATTACCGACCGGAGGCCCTCGCGGCCTAGTCTTAGGTGAAGCCACGGCCTCGATTACCATTCCGCGGTACCTTTGTCCGGTACTCGATTTCCCCGATTTTGGGATGAAAGTGAAGGGGATGATGTGGGTGAGCTGATGGTAAGTATTTCGAGTCTCACCTAGTGTCAGATCGTTTGGATGGCCCTGGCTTCTCCTTTGGTCCGCCGGAGCTCTCTCTGGACACGTCCGCCGCCGTGAGCCGCTAGCCACGCCCCCCGCCAGTTTCCTAAAACGCATACACGAGTTGCTCTGCGCTTTCTGAATGGTCTAGCTGTCTTATGGGACCTGTTTGTCTCCCAGAAGGCAGCAGGGGGAAGGAGGAGGGGCTGGAAATTTCGTAGATCATTGTATGACGATCTTACCCAGAAGTGGGACCGGGTGCCTGGTTTTGACAGGTATCCCCTCCACCCCAAAAAGTGCCAAATGTGGCAGTGGAGGGGTGGAGGGTGCGAACAAGCGGAGCTTCCACTTTTGGGTGGAGCTCGGCTTTAATGAAATTGGGGCTGTTTTGAGATGTTAAGGTGCAGGAATTGGGAATGATCTGAGATCTGAAGCTGCAGGAATCAGGGCTCATCCTGTGTCTGAATGTGCATGAATTGGGGCTAATTTAAGGATTTAAAGGTGCATGTATTTATGCTGATCATGAACCTTTGATTTGTTGTAGAGTGCATCCATATATGATACATGTTCCTAAGTAGTACCCTGAAAATGTTAGTTTTCCTGATTTCCTCCTAAAAAAAAAAAAAAAAGAAAAAAAGTAGAGCTTCCCACCCGGCCTATAGCAAAATGACGGTCGGGCGGTGGTTCAGTTATCCTGACCGGACGTCATATAACGTTTGGCTGGATAACCCGCAATCGCGAGCGGCAAACGGTGTCACTCTGACACACCCCGCAACTCCGATTGTTGCAACACGGAGATCTCTTGACTGGCTGCCGCACGGCGAGCGGCATAGGAAGGCTCGTCTGACTTCTCCCAAGCGTAAGTCACAGAGGCACTTGGGTGCTCTATCAGCCTTACACATATTTATTGTGCCTTCTCTATTTTTTCATATGATCGTGGATCGCGATAAGGATTAGATATTTTGGCTTGGTTTTGTCTGACAAAGCAGTTTGCATCACGGATCACCAGCAGACCTACAACAGGTGGTCTATTTTACATTTCCCATACTGTTTGTTTTGTACGCTCCCTTTTCACTTATTTCAGGCAGCGCCATTTGTCTCCATTATTTCATTCTGATATCCACACTCCCAAGGTGTTCGGGACAAGGCTGCGCCACAATATTATCTTATTTTATTTATTTCATATTATATCATAATATTATCTCATTTTATTTTATTACTTTGTCTCACATAAATCCATTTTTTTAATTTTTTACAATCTCCACACATCACCTTGTGACCCACAAGGGAAGTCATACATTTAGTGCATGGTGCACACCATCACTATTCGGCAGCGCCATTTGTGTCATTCACTATACCATTCATGAAATCCATCGAGGTTTGTTTTTAACCAGAAGCCATCTCTCATATTATTTGTTTATAGAATGTTGATTTAAGTTATTGTATTGCTGTATAAATCCCAATATTGTTATAGTTTATTGAAAAGCTTTACCCATAGCTTTCTTCATTGCTTCATTTCTCAAGCCATAAATAATTGGATTCAGCATTGGCGTCATTAAAGTGTACCCTAGAGTAGCCGCTCTTTCTCCAACTCCACCCGAACCACTGGAAGGCCGAAAGTAAACCGAAATAATTGTCCCATAGAATAGGCAAACAGTCGTCAGATGAGAAGAGCAGGTGGAGAATGCTTTCTGACTCCCATTAGTGGAATGAAGCTGGTAGAGGGCCACCAAGATAAATCCATATGATAGTATAATACATACGAAAGGAATGCCAACAGACACTGCCCCCTCTGTGACAATGAGGGAGAAATTTAAAGATGCATCTGAATCTGCCACAGACAAGACTTGGGAGATTTCACAGAAGAAGTGGTATACCTTCTTCAGCCCAATGTATCGAAGAGTAGTCAACATTAGAGTGTGAAGAAGAGAATGAGAACACGCAGCTATCCATGAAATGGCTACCAACAAAATGCATAAACTGTTCTTCATCTTTGAGGTGTATCTCAGCGGGCTGCAGATGGCCACGTAACGATCGTACGCCATGATGGCCAAGATGTTGTTCTCCAAGTTTCCAAAAGAGATGAAGGAAAACATCTGGCTGAGACAAGAAGGGAAGCTGAGGGACCTGTTGTCAGAGATTAGGGTTGAGAGAAGGGTGGGGATTGTGCTGGATGTGAAACAGATATCGACCAATGAAAGGTTACTCAAGAAAAAGTACATAGGGGAGTGCAGGGCCTGGTCATACAAAATGCAGCTAAGGATGATCACATTTCCTATGAGGGTGATGAGATACATGATGAAGAACATAAAAAACAGATATATCCTCATTTGAGGGAAATCTGAGAATCCCAAAAGGACAAACTGAAGAGCAGAGACATTTGTATTGGCCATCTCAAGAGCTAAAGTCAAAGGATAAAATATAGGAAAGTTATCAGAAAAAAACAAAAAAAAAGTATATATAAAAAAAAAAAGATAAAAGATTGTGCCCAAATGTATTAAAGGGAACTTGGGCTCTGACAGTGTAATAGGGTGGTGGTGAGGGCAAGTATGTGTGGTGTGGGATTAAGCCTAGCAAGAGGACCTCTTGTTTTTTTTAATGTACATTATGACAAACTCCTTGGAATGCATAAAGGCTGGCGCAGGCAGATTTTCCGAAAGTGTCTCTCATGCATTGTAAAAGTGATGAAGAATTGAAGAATGCGCCAAATTCATATATCAGTCTAGAATTTTTACTTTGATTTGTCTCATGCTGCGACTCTTTTAGAATGCATGCGAGACACTTTTGCAAAGTTCCAAAGTTGCAAAGAGAGAAAGTCTTAATTAGCTCCACTTTTACATTTGGCGCATTTAATGCAACACAATTTAAAAGCAGTGCACTCAATGCAACAAAATGTAAAAGTGGAGCATTTTAGAACTACTTGAATTTGGTGCATGAGTCACTCTCAGAACCAAAAGTGTCGCAAATGCTTTATGAATTTGGCGCAATACATTAACAAAAGGGATCAACTCCTGAAAAGTGGCGCATCAACTTTATTGAATTCCCTCCATTATTTTTCAGCACATTATTTTAAGTGGCTTTGGATTCTTCAAAGTGGATAAAGTGGATCATACAAAAGGCTCCTTGAGAAATTAGCTTTCTCATACTGTAGATATTCATCAGAACCAACCTGCCTTGAAAGATTGAATGTGATTGGGGAAATAGGAAACAGAGGTAGTGGGTTACAGAGCACAGGATTCATTATAAGTAGAGTTGAGCGAACACCTGGACGTTCGGATTCTGCGGGTCCGTCCGAACTTTGGAAAAAAGTCTGGGTTCGGCTTCCGAACGTTGCCCGAACGTTATCCCGGACCCAGAAGCCCATTGAAGTCAATGGAGACCCGAACTTTTAGGCACAAAAATGGCTGTAACAAAGTCCTGGCAAGTGCTAGAGGGCTGCAAAAGGAAGTAAAATGGGGGTAAGAGTGGGGCAAGTGCCCTACAAAAAAATGGGGATAGGGAAAATAAATTAAAATCAAATAAACTAGGAGATGATTTTTGAACAATAATGTGTCACTTACAGCTGCAGCTAAAACCTCACCCTTTAGAACTAGGAGATGATTTTTGAACAATAATCTGTCCCTCTACCTAGTGCAGGCAGATCGCTCAAAGCAGCAGTATGTGAAATCTCAAATTACTCCCACAATCTGATTGTTGTGTACGATCCCACAATCTGATCATTGTGTACGATCGTACCGATCGTTGCGTTAGGCAGAGTTTATTCTGCAATCTCCAACTCTAAGCAGCAGTATTTGAAATCTCAAATTCCTCCAACAATCTGATCGTTGAGCACGATCGTAGCGATCGTTGTTTTATGCAGAGTTTGATCTGCAAGACTGCAACTCAAAGCAGCATTATGTGAAATCTCTAATTTCTGCTATCTGTCCTCAGAGCAGCAGCACAGCAGTAGTAATCTATCTCAGGATGCAGGATCAGATGTTGTTAAAATGTCTCTAATCTCTCCCTGATGCCGTCAGCTACCTTTCCCTACAGCTAACCCAAGAGCATGTGACTGCAGCATCAAGTGACTCCAGCTTATATAGAGGCTGGGTCACATGATGCACTGGCCAATCACAGCCATGCCATTAGTAGGCATGGCTGTGATGGCTTCTAAGGGCAAACCAGTGAAACGCTTGTTGATTGGCTGCCCTGCAGCTTCTCAACACGAGGAGTAAAATAGCAGAACCCCGGACCCGAACCCGAACGTTTTTTGAAATATCCGTGTTCGGGTCCGGGTCCCGGACACCCGAAAGTTTGGTACGGACCCGAACGTTACAGTCCGGGTTCGCTCAACACTAATTATAAGGAATCTTTCTACGGAGCTGTTAATGCTTGAGGTTGGGGGGGGACTTTTCATAATCCCAATTAAGATAAACAAAGTGCCCTTTATGAATAGGGAATAGCAGAATTGAGAATGTTTTATTTCTTTGAAATTTTGGCAATATATTGGAGTCAAATGCAAAATCAAGGTGGGTGCTTGTAGTATTAAAGGGTAAATCGACTTTAAATGGCTCCTACAGGGCATGAGCGCTCTTTTCAAATATCTTGGACCTTGTGACAAAAATAAACCCAGACCCTCATTAGTCTTAAAAAAGGTAAAATAAAACATTTAAATCATGAGAACGAAAATACTAATCAAATACACACACCAAAATAACCCCCCCAAAACTACCCTACCCCCATAAATTTTTTTTTTACCCTGTTCACGCCGACAGTACACAAATATGGGGCCTCACTGGACTGGGCATTTTTTTGTTCTGAGCTTCGATACCCGTACTAACGATCAGTACCCGGGACTCCTGGTTCTAGGTTACCTGATCGCTGTGATAGGCTCTTACTGTCTATCACAGCTATCAGTCGCAGTGAAGCCCCCCTGTCAGGGGCGTAACAATAGGGGTTGCAGGGGTTGCAATTGTAACCGGGCCCCATGCTCCAGGGGGGTGGCATTTAGAGGAATCAATCTCCTCCATTTTCCTCTATCCAGTTTACTTGTCTTCTGCTGTTCCTAGGGTCCCTGAGTGCTTCCCTGGTCCCCCCACAGAGCTGCTGTCTTCCCCCCTCCTCTCTCCTGCCAGCTGCTGTAGAAGATGAGTCATGATGGAGAGATTGGAATGGGTCAGTATATTTGGCATTTACCGGCGCCTTCCTTTTCTGAATGGACAGAGTCAGTGATTGGTACCAATTGGTTCATTCATAACTGAAGCATAGTAAACTGTTTTTACTATACTTCTGTTTCTGAATGAATGGGAGGCTTGGTGCACAGCTATTCCTGTCCATTCATTCTGTGCAGCTGAGGCTACACAGATGGAAATTGAGAGCTGAGGTTTGTTTAGACCCCTGATATTTCATCAAATCCCCCCAACAGAGCTCCTAATAAAAATTGTAAAAATAAAAATTGTAAAAGAAATAAAATGAAATGGTAAAAAAAAATAAGATTAACCACTTCCTTACCGGGCCATTTCTGACACTCCTCTCCTACATGTAAAAATCATCATCTTTTTGCTAGAAAAATACTCAGAACCCCCAAACATTATATATGTTCTCACAAGCGTTACAATTTCGTACTGTACAACCCATAGTTAAATGAGCCGCATTGTAGGAGAAAATGTTGTATGTTTTTTTAACCCGATTGAAATGACAAAACATAAAAAAATTAAGTGATTTGACAAAGAAAAGGTTTTTTTTGCGCAAACTTTTTAAGGACGCGTTTATAGCACACTATATTTTTCAACGTTACTAACGGTAAAATAAGGGATCTCAGGGACGATTTTTTTGTATATATTACAAACCCCCAAGACTCATAAAAAGATCGTTTTTCTACTACTAAAAATGTACATCCTCTCCTCACAGTCTTTACCGGG
>BLSH010098903.1:23256-41171 GCA_018402905.1 Glandirana rugosa | reverse complement strand
TCAGAAAAAAAAATTCCGATCCCAGCCTTTCCAGCCGTGATCACGGCTTTGTTTACAAAAGCCGGGCCGGGCGTGACGTCATAACATCGCGCCCGGTCCTCCGAGGGTCATAGAGATGACTGGTGACCAGATGGTCATCAGTCATCTCCCTGACGACACTCCAGCGGCGACGGATCTCTTCTCCCTGCCGCCGATCGTACGGGCGGCACGGGAGAAGCACCGAATGGCGGCGGGAGGGGGGGGACGTCCCCTCCCGCTGCCTACAAGAACGATCAAGCGGCTGAACTGCCGCTATGATCGTTCTTGGGGTGTACAAAATCGCCAGCTGGAAAAAATGATATCTGAATGGTGCCTCTAGCTGCTGGCACCATTCAGATATCCCCGCTCAAAGTCTATGACGTCCATGGACGTCCACCCGGCGGGAAGTGGTTAAAAAAATAAAAATAAAAACTAATGACACCAGTGAGGGAACTATCAGGATTGCAAAGGTTGCAATTGTGACCGGGCCCTGGCATTTCACCACCATGGGGAGGCCTGAAGATGGCAGAAAGGGGGCCCGCTGCAGAACTTGTGAAAGGGCCCCGCTTCCGTATCATAATAAAGGGACCCGCGATGGGAGTAAAGAGCCCCAGGATCAGTGGGAAGAGGGAAGGGCCCTGGCCAGGGGTCAGAGGGCCCTTCATAATTTCTTGCAACGGGGGCCCTGAAGGTTCTAGTTATGCCACTGCCCCTGTGTCTCTCTCTCTGTGAATGTAGGAGGAGAGGTACACTTTATCTCTCTCTCTCCTTGCAGAGAGAAAAAACTGTGTGTAAAAAATAAATAAATAAATATAATAATGGAAATAAAAAAGAAAATAAAAAATAGCTAGATCAAGGTTTGATCTAGGTCATTGCCAGGCTTAGTGTTTGGGTCAAGCAAGGGTCAAAGGTGAAGGTCAGGGTCAAAGGTCATGGTCAGTATATTTTGGGTAGGATTTTTTTCTAAAAAAGCATTTTTCAAATTATTATCAGTGTCAGTTAGTATCAGCAGTAGTGTGTTTTAGGTAGGATAAAAAAGCAAAATGGGCACTATTTTTTTGGGCTGTACTATGGGTACAAACAACAAATTACATACACATATTTGGTATCACTGTGAATGCCTGGAGCAGGAAAATTTATTTTGGGTTTTCTTTTGGTGGAAGGTAATGGTGGTAACAAGAAATATACAGCTAAATATAAAAATATATATTTTTTTTTATTTTGGGCCAGTTTTCCTATGATAATAAAAAAAAAATCAGGAGACATCCATTACCATTTACCACCAAATAAAAGCCCAATTTGTCCTCAAAAAATTATAAAAATTTTTTTGAAAAAATGATATAATAGTACATTCCACCTGGATACACAAAGTAGTTGTCATAATATGTATGGTTTTACTAACACATGTCAAAATTGTGCTTAAGCATTAACATTTGTTTTACCCTTAAGCAGAAGGGAATAAAAAAAGAAAAAAAAATGATTTTCCTTTTGTCATTTTGCTAAAGCAGCTTGATGAGCAAAATTGAGAGTTACTGTTGTAGTGAAATTTCATTAAAGGAAAATCAGTAATTTTGTAGTGAAATACATTTCTACACATTGATTCCACTCGTTCTTTTTTTATTCATTTAGCAAAATTATAGTATTTGCTGGGCAGCATAAGTAATCACTTGATACTCCCATTTTTACCTGAATTTTCTCTTGTGTGAACTAAAAACACAATTTAAAAACAATTTTTTTCACTAAATTTGTTTCCAGTAATAATTCGATATTTCCTATCAGTATTTGTTTTTAGTAATTTCCAACTAACCGGTGCTCTATACTCCTTTTTATATGTATATGACCCTCCTTGCCTGCTCTATATTCCTCTATGTAGACTTCATTCAGAGAGTCAATCTGAATGATTGCAGTTGGCTTCTATGGACTCTTTCTTTTAAAACCCAAGATTGCTCTTCAACCTCTCTTAAATGCATATTTCTAAAATAAGTATTATATAGATCTGTGAAACATTTAAAAAATATAAGCTTTAAAGTTATGGAAATTGGATATTAAAGTGGTTGTTAACGCAAAGTTCACAAGTCACACTATCCTCTCTGTTTAATAATGTAATCTGTCCTGTGTCTGTGTTTTATAAAAAAATACAGCTATATACCTCATTTCAGAGCGCTTCTTGGTGCTCACGTGACCCGCCACCTCTCTCTTCTCCCCGTCTGACAGCTGCAGCAGGCGGGGCCGAGAATCCCCTGCTTACATCAGTCAGGAGGAGAGCAGGAGAGAGGCGGTGAGTCATATAAGTGCTGAGCGGTGCTCTGAAATTAGGTATATAGCTGTATTTTTTTTTTTATAAAACAGACACAGGGCATATTACATTATTAAGAGAGCATAGTGTGACTTGCAAACTGTAATTCTAGCAGCAGGAGGGGAGGGGGCACGGACATGGAGCTGACTGGCAGGGAGGGAGTGGGGAGGAGGACAGGAGACATAGCAGATGATGGAGACACTTAAACTGACCACGGTGTCAGGGCTCAGCAGCCATGATACACCATGATCAGTTTATAGAGGGGAAGGCAGAACCAGGCAGGCTCAGGCAGGTATTTCAGGTGGCCAAATTACACAGCACAAGCACTATTCTGTATAACATGCTTTTTTCTTTTTTTTTAGGGTAACAGACGCTTTAATTAACCGAAACATACCTTTTACATTATCTATATCTTTATTGAGCAAATGTGTTAAACACCAAAATGTTAAGGCTGTTGTCTGTGATTTAAAAGTCAAATGTAGTTGGCTAATGCACCACAACAAGACAGATCAATAAATCAATAACAGAGGGATCCTCTGGGGTTGAATTACTAAAATTGGAGAGTGCAAAATTAGGTGCATGGTAGTCAATCAGCTTCTGACTTCAGCTTGTTCAATTAAGGTGGTTGTAAAGCCATTCTATGCATTAAGGTGAAAAACCTTCTGTGCTTCAGCGCCCCCCCCAGACCCCCCCCATTTTCTTACCTGAACCCGATTGTTCCAGCGGGCACAACTGCAGTCTCTCTCTTCATTGGACAGACTGATAGCAGCAGGACCTATTGACTCCCACTGCTGTCAATCAAATTCAGTGACACGTAGTGACACTTTCTTTGTCAAAGGACACAGCAGCGGGACTCGGGAACAAGCCTACATGGGTGACTCCAGAGAATGCGGCTATCCTTAGGGGCACCCGATGAAGAGGAGGGGCCTGGAGCACTGGTGGGGCACCCCAGAAGAAGAGGATCGGGGCTGCTCTGTGCAAAACAATTGCACAGAGCAGGTAAGTATAGGCATGTTTGTTATATTTATTAAAAAAAACAAGGAGGGTTTACAACCCCTTTAAGCTTTGACAAAAAAATAAAAAAAAACTTGGAAGGGGACTGATTTCTATGCAGAGCTGCACCAGATTTTTGCACTCTCTAGTTTTAGTAAATCAAAAATCTATACAGTATATGTGTACTTATCTCAGTCCCTTTTAAAATGCTTTGGGGTGATCTGAAGCAGATTGTTCAAGGTAGATAACCTAAATATATAGGAATAAAGACATACAGAAATGGACCAAAATACATTAACTAATGAAATGAGTCTTGTCAGTAGCTGGAAAAAGTCTTTGGATAAGGTTACAGCGGTAGTGGCAAGGCCACATTCAAACTGTTGTGGTGCCTTATGGCACACGAGTTAACATGCAATATTTCGCACATTAGTGCGTACTGTGGTAGGGCAACCCATTTGTTTAACAGGCCTGACCCTTTTTTCGATGCATTACACTACAACTCACAGAGGGTTCTCATCTATGTTCTGTGATGCCCTGGCTATTGGGGTGCCACTCATAATAAAGGGCACAGAACTACACAGCACCTAGTTTTGTGTGTTACCATGTTACTGTGCATTACATAATGCAAAAGTCTGTTTTGGCTCTAAAAAAAAAAAATCGCACACAAAAATACAGATTTGGGACCTTTTTCCGTTTTTCTTTACACTATTTGTTCAGTAAATAGATTTAACTTTAAAAAAATATTTTTTGCTCGGACCTGACAACCATAATGCAGTGGTGCACTACCACATTCCTAGCATTCCTAGATGAACAGTTTCCTGGAAAGTGGATTGGTCGTCGTGGGCCAGTTGAATGGCCCCCAAGGTCTCCCGATCTGACCCCCTTAGACTTTTATCTTTGGGGTCATCTGAAGGCAATTGTCTATGCTGTGAAGATACGAGATGGGCAGCACCTGAAACTACGGATACTGGAAGCCTGTGCTAGCATTTCTCCTGCGGTGTTGCTATCAGTGTGTGAAGAGTGGGAGAAGAGGGTTGCATTGACAATCCAACACAATGGGCAGCACATTGAACACATTTTATAAGTGGTCAGAAACTGGTAAATAACTCATGAAAGAATAAAGTTACATTAAAACCAAGCACATCATTGTTTTTCTTGGGAAATTCCCAATAAGTTTGATGTCACATGACCCTCTTCCTATTGAAAAAACAAAAGTTGGATTCAAAATGGCTGACTTCAAAATGGCCACCATGGTCACCACCCATCTTGAAAAGTTTCCCCCCTCACATATACTAATGTGCCACAAACAGGAAGTTAATATCACCAACCATTCCCATTTTATTAAGGTGTATCCATATAAATGGCCCACCCTGTATATGTGCAAAGAAGTCTAGAGCTGCACCTGCTCACTGAAAAAATAGATATAAAATATTAAAATTCTATGAGGGGTCTTCAAAAAGTTTCTGCACTTTTATATTTTCATTGGGAGCGGTGAGGGCAGGAGGAGTAGTAATTGGTCGTATCTGAGAGTGTCATGTGACTAGTCTGTCTGGCATGCCTGCTGACCTTGCAGTTTAGTAAAAGTGATGTAATTTGTTTTTGAAAAATTTTAAGTAGAAAAGTGCGGAAACTTTTTGAAGAACCCTCGTATATTCCATATTTACAGTATCTCACTAAGAGATTTAAAACATTGTTTTCACTTTTTAATTCTTTAGTTCTGAACATAATCATGAAAATAGTTTCAAAAACACTGTGGGGTTGATTTACTAAAGGCAAATAAATGGAGCAGTTTGCAAGTGCAGTTGCTCTAGAGCTTAGTAAATAAGGGGAAGCTCTGCTGACTTCCATTATCCAATCATGTGCAAGCAAAAATACCGTTTTTTATTATCCTTGAACATGATTGGGTATTCTTTGTTGCTCTGGAGCAACTGCAGTTGAAAAAGTGCACAGTCTATTTGCCTTCAGTAAATCAACCCCGTGTGTTGCCTTCAATAGTATCTCCTTAGACTCACAAGCATCCACTGAAAACAATATACTAACTAGGCAGCTTATATTACATATTATTATTAGTATACAGGATATATATATATATATATATATATATATAGCGCCAACAATTTGCGCAGCGCTTTACTACAGGAGGGCACACAGCACAGTTACAATAAAATTTAATTTGGGAGGAATCAGAGGGCCTTGCTCTTTAGAGCTTACAATTTAAAAGGGATGGTCAAGTGATACAAAAGGTGACAGCTGTGGGGGAAGAGCTGATGGAGAAAATTAAAGTACACCTGTTAGGTGTGGGCAGAATAAGCTTCTCTGAAGAGATGGGTTTTCAGGGATCACATAAAAGCAAACAGAGTAGGAAATAATTGAACAGATTGGGGTAGGGAATTCCATAGGATGGGAGAGGCTTGGGAACAGTCCTGGAGGCAAGAATGGGAGGAGGTGGCAAGGGAGCTAGAGAGCAGGAGGTCTTGGGAGGAGGGAAGAGAACGATTCGGTTGGTAGGTTGAGACTAGGTTAGTAATGTAGCTGGGAGCTTGTGGATGGCTTTGTAAGTTGTCATTAGTATTTCAGACTTAATTTGTTGAGTGAGTGGCAGCCAATGGAGGGAATGATACAGAGGAGTAGCAGACACTGAGCAGTTGGTAAGGTGGATGAGCCTGGCAACAGCATTCATAATGGACTGAAGGGAGGATAGCCTATGTAAAAGAAAGCAATGAGAAGGTAGTTGTAGTAGTCGAGCCAGGAGATGACCAGAGAGTGAATTAGGAGCTTTGTGGTGTCGTTGGTTAGAAAGGTACATATTTTGGAGATGTTGCGGAGGTTCAAGTGGTAAGTTTAGGACAGTGATTGGACAAGTGGGGCCATAAGGATTCTTCAGAGTCCAGGATTACACCTTAGAACCTTGGCATACAGGGATGGCCTGTTAGTTGTGCTATCAATTTTGACAGAGAGTTTAGGGGAAGGGGTGCATGGGGCAGAAAAAATTATGAGCTCAGTTTTGTATAGATTGAGTTTGAGGAAGTGGTGTGACTTCCAGGCTGATATGTCTGTTAGTATATTAGTGATAAGAGAGTGGGAGTATTGGTGCAAAGATGGGCACTGCACAGGGGCTGCTGAGGTTACAGAGGGATGGGAATGGGACCTTGGGGCAATGGCTCCTAAACAGAGTCCGTAACAGTCCAAGTCCTTAGCATGTCGGGGTTCCGGGTGGTCAGCGTTGGTGGTTTCCAGCGCTTCCAGGTTCGTGGGACTCCCAGGCAGAGGCGATGTCGTCACTTTCCGGCTGGCTGCGCAAGGACGTGTAGGGATTCGACAACGCATTCTTGGAGCATGTGTTCCTTCAGGCCATGTAGACTGTAGACATGGCCTGAAGAACTCCTTACACGTCTTAAGGTTAAGGTTAAGCCTCTTCTCATCCAACTTCATTGAGTGACAATATTTCCGCTTGAACCACCTGAGACTGAACAGTTTTCTCCCTGTGCTAAAATCCCCATTTAGAAAATTATATATTGTGATCTCCTCTTAAGCATCTCTTCTCCAGGGAAAATAAGCTTAATATATGTAGCCTTTCCTCATAACTGAGGTCCTCCAGCCCTCTTATTAGTTTAGTTGCCCATCTCTGGACCCTCTCTAGTTCCAACACATCCTTCTGGAGGACTTGTGACCGAAACTGGACGGCATACTCAATATGTGGTTAAAAAATACATGACACAACTTGGTTGGTGAAAATGTGAAAGGCATGTAAAAAATATATTTTCGGGAAAGTTTTCCAAAAATAATGCAAATTATACATATTATATTATTCCTTTAAAATAGCTTTGTTTAGTGTATACAAATATTTAGACCACAGAACATAAGTGTGGTGTAGAAGTGTTTTAGTTTTTATTTTGTAACTTACAGTTTTAGCTGTTTTTTTAATGCTCTCCTACCTACACAAATATCAAAACAGGTCAAAAAAACCTAACAAAAAACAACCTATAATAAAGGGGATAATAAAGCACAAAGTGAAATTCTGAATTAAAAATGCCATTCTAAAAGTCAATTTGGAAAAACCCAAAGACATATTACAATATAAAAATTGTCAGTCTATTCTTACCAGTTGTGGTTTTTTCTTTTCAGATAATTTGCATGTCAACTAACCAAAATAAATGTATTTTTTTTTTTAGTATCTGCAATATCTTAGTAAATAAATTGATAAATGGGAACCAGAAAAGGATTGTTAGGTAGTAATTTGAGTTATGGATTACAAAATGATCATGGAAATAAATTTTAAAATTTTGGCTAAGGAATAAATTAATTTTCCATTTGGATAAATAAAACAAACTGTTACACAAGAACTCACTGGAACTGTTAATGAGAACTCCGTATGACAGCCATGATAAATATATAAAGCTGAGACTATACAACAGGGAAATTATCAGCAATGGGAGATAAGTCCTCAAGAGGGTCTTCATCCCTGAAGCACAATCATAGCTAATGAGCGGGGATCCGCGCTTCAATTAGATTTTGTTATTGTAAAACTATTATTAACCACAAGAAAAAATATCATTATACAGGCATAAGAGCAATAATAATTAATGTTAAAAAATCACAACCATAGACTCTTTAGGCAAGGTCCTATTTAGTATTCAGTCCTCACTAGATTTAAATAAAGTGTATTACATCATATTGGCTCTGCATTTTATATCCCAGACCATATTGCATTGCTAATAAAGTTAAAACATTTGGAAACAGCAAAATACCTGCCCTATGAGCAAAACTAGCATTGGTCTGTTTAGTCCACCAACAGGAGCCTGTGGCACAAAGGTAAAAGGTTTTGTGCTGTTTTAATTAAAGAAACTCTTGCAAAACAATAAAAAATAATTTTTCAAAAAAAAAAAATTGAAGAAACTCTTGTGACTCTTCTCAAAAAATCCTGTATCCCTTCCCATTTCTATTCTGCCACCAGAATTACTGAAAGAATACAGAAATATAGAATATAGAAGAATATAAAAATATTTATATAATTTTTTGATCTTGTGCAACACAAAAAAACTATATTAAATTTCAATTCAAATAAATAGGAAATATAGTTTATTATTATTATTATTATTACTTTTCGTTTTTTAAGTCTCAATTTATTTTAAAAGGCTCTCCATTTGTTTATTCAGTGAAAGAAGCCTATTGCTTATAAAAGTCAATGATCATTAGCAGTAACTAATCACTTATCAGAACACTTAGGCTCCATGCCCACTGGACGCTATCTGGGCTTTCTCGGCATCGGGCAGGAGACGCTGCTTACAAAACGTTCTTTTGCAGCGTTTTGTAAGCAGCGTTTACCGGCGTTTATCGGCATCGGCGTTTTGGGGCGTTTTTTTTTTCTTCATTAGCTTCCATTGACTGCAAAAAATGCCGGACGCCGATAAACAGCTGTTTACCGGCGTTTATGAGCGTTTATCGGCGTCCAGCGTTTTTTGTGGTCAAAAGAACGACTTTTGAACGCCAATTCAGGGCATTCAGATAACAGCCCAAAAACGCGACTGCTGATAAAAGACAATTAACGTCCATGTGTGCATGGACACATAGGATAACATAAAGCGTTTTTGGGCTATTAAAAAAAAACGCCCAAAAACGGTTGTTTATCAGATACAGTGTGCATGGAGCCTAATGCCCCGTATACACGATCCTAAAATCGGATGACATATCGTCCATTTTTTTTTTCATGCTAATCTCAGATCAAATCGGAACAATGTACTAAAGTCACGAATATTCTCGTAAGACAGAATAAAAAATCGGAAGTGATGTCATGTCTTGTTGTGTATTTGTATCGTATTGTCGGACGACAACTGTACTGATTAAACGAAAATCGTACGATCGGGCACCATGCGATCAAAATTTTCATGCTTGTCTGATCGAATATTATCGGATGAAATGTCATGATCGGCTCTCGTAAGCTGTGTACTAACGATCCGATTATCGCACGATTGCATCGCATGCGGTATTTTTCGTCCGATTATCGGATCGTGTGCCATATAGGAGAATTTTGTGCAAAATATTTTGCTTTAAAAATATTTGTTTTGAGGAACACAAATTGATTTTTTTAGTGTGTGAAACAGTGTATGTGGTTTTTGTTCAAGAAATGACAATCGTTCCAAAATCAAATATTAAAAGCAAACACAATTTAGAAGCACTTATGACTCTAATTTCTCAAGTACTGAAAAACGTTCAGTGTTTTAATCAAATTGTGTCTCAAAGCAAACTGCTCTGTTGTGCTGTCTATTTGGTTAACCCCTATAGCTTTGGGAATCCTTTGCCATGTATATTATGCTTAGCTGCAGTGGCGTTGCTAGGTCTACAAAAGATCTGGGGCTAGAGCCCATAGTAGCTAAATAGAGTCATACCCTTGAGCGGGCATACACATGTATATAATATACATGTGTGCGTGTGTGTGTATATATATATATAAGTATAAATATAGTTACATTTCTGAGTGCGGATCCCCCTTACATCAGGGTCCCCAGAAAGCCCCTTCCTTACATCAGGATCCCAAGAGAGCCCCTTCCTCACAACAGTTCCCAGAGAGCCCCTTCCTTACATCAGGGTCCCCAGAGAGCCTCTTCCTTACATCAGAATCCCCAGAGAGCCTCTTCCTTACATCAGGGTCCACAGAGAGCCCCACCTTATATCAGGGTCTCCAGAGAACCCCCTATACATCAGGGTCCCAGAGAACCTCCCCATATATCAAGGTCCCCAGAGTTCCTCCCCATACATCAGGGTACTCAGAGAGCCTCCCCATACTTTAGGTGGAGGCGAGGGCAGAGCTGGAGTCTGCGCTACCACGGCTCAGTCTGCCCCTGCCTACTGCATTCCGGACCAGGACATACCTGCAAATTGCAGAACTGCACCCACCCGGTAAGAGACTCGGGGCTATAGGCCCCAGACTCGGGGCTGTAGCCCCAGTAGCCACCCCCTAGCAACGCCCCTGCTTAGCTGTAAAACAAAGTATACATACACTCGCTGGCCACTTTATTAGGTACAGCTGTGCAATTAAAATAAGGTGAACACTGCAAATCTCATAATAGTTCACAGCAGCGCACCTAAATTAAACTATAAATAATGATTATACTGTGCAGTGAATTATAATCAAATTGTGAAACAATCAAACAGTGCATAAAGGAATAACAATTCATCAAATAACTTCATAAAAAATGTGTTCATAAAAGATGTCCATCAAAGTCCAACATATTACAGAAAGCGCGCTGTGTTTATTATGTTGTAGTTAACTTTACACCTGTGCAATTGCTTGGTAGCACAAATTGCTAATCAGCCAATCACATGGCAGCAACTCAATGTATTTAGACATCTAAATGTGGTAAAGACGACTTGCTGAAGTTCAAACCGAGCATCAGAATGGGGAAGAAAGTGGATTTAAAGTGGTTGTCAAGTCATGACAACCACTTTAAACTACAGGTAAGCCTACAATAAGGCTTACCTGTAGGTCCCAGAATATCTCTTAAACCTGCAACGTTTAGAGGATATCCCCTGTATCTGCATGTGCCGACGTCATCGGCACATGCGCACTGAAGAATCGGCACCCGGGGTAGCCCAGGGTGCCATTTCTTCTGTATTTGTGCCGTAAATGACGGCTCCCGTGTGCATGCGCAGGGGTGACGACAGCGCGGCTCCGCCAATCACAGCGCTGGAGCCCGCGCTGTGATTGGATGGAGCCGTAGACTCGGAAGAAGGATGTCGCCGGTCACAGCGGTGTGCCGAGACCGCTGCAACAGCTTTGTTCCAAGCTATAAATATCCTACATTCAAATAAATACAATATGAAAACAATTATTCGAACATCCTTCAATATTCTATGATTTACTCCACTCACGATTGCAAACCCAGTTAAGTTCACACACACACAGTGCCACCAGGTGTGCTCTCAAATCATTTCATGGGACCCACTAACTTATAGGTCCAGTTGGTGCTAAAACTACACACATTTGCAAAAGAGTCCAGCCAGGCATAATAGTCGGTTATAACAGAATCATTGTGTAGTACTGCCTTAAATACATCTCCAAGTGCTCACAGCTCCCCCCCCCCCCCCCGCTCCATGCTGATAACTGCCACACATTTCTTAAAGCAGCCTCTAACCACTGGCTCTCTATTTAGCTGTGACTGTATGTTTACTCGAATGCCTCGTACACACGGGACGGCGATCGTACGTACGATCGTCTTAAAACGTATGTTGCATAATGTAACTTGCATACTGACTGCACTACAGGATCGTACGACCACAGAAAGAACGCTCAGGTGCATGTAATTAGCATCCGGCCGTTCCTGACTTCGGAGCATGCGTGTTTTGCACAATACAACTTGTTGTACCAACTGCTCTGTACACACGATACAACGGTCGTATGAGCGCTTGCTGGTACGTCCAAGTTTTCTAGTTTGCTCATACAACTCCCTTGTACGACCGTCGTATGCTCGGCTGTTCTAATCGCGCATACGAACGATCGATATCGCATACAACGGTCATTAGTACAACCTGTTGTATACGATCGTTGTCCCATGTGTACGAGGCTTTAGATACTAAAACCTATTAATCCTCTATGCCTCACTAATAAAACAAAATTAAATCCAACATTTAACCCATTAGGTACTATGGTTTTAGACTCATAAATCTATATAGATTCTTTCTTGTTCAGTTCTCTTCTCATTTCCCACCTCTCCATGATTTATATTGGTGTTTAAACCCCCCAAAATTGAATCCCCCTAGGGTCTTTATTATGGTGCAGTAAAAAATGCATCAATACAGAATGTTTTTATTACCTGCCTTAATATTATAAAGATTTAATTTAATTTTATTTAGATTTTTTGTATATAATTTTGTATTTATCATTTTTTTTAAATATATATATATATATAGTATACTCACACTTTATTACAAAAAGTATTACCAAAAGCCTGCCTTTACATGGAAATTAACCAGTCTTAATCCGTAGGATTCAATATTGAGTTGGCCCATCCTTTGCAGTTATAACAGCTTCAACTCTTCTGGGAAAGCTGTGCACAAGGTCTAGGAGTGTGTCTATGGGAATGTTTGACCATTCTTCCAGAAGCACATTTGTGAGGTCAAGCACTGCTATGGATGAGAAGGCCTGCCTCACAGTCTCCACTCTAATTCATCCTAAAGGTGTTCTATCGGGTTGAGGTCAGGGCTCTGTGCAGGCCAGTCAAGTTCCTCCACCCCAAACTCGCTCATCCATGTCTTTATGGACCTTGCTTTGTGCACTGGTGCGCAGTCATGTTGGAACAGGAAGGGGCCATCCCCAAACAGTTCCCACAAAGTTGGGAGCATGAAATTGTCCAAAATATCTTGGTATGCTGATGCCTTAAGAGTTCTCTTCACTGGAACTAAGGGGCCAAGCCCAACCCCTGAAAAACAACCCCATACCATAATCCCCCCTCCACCAAATGATTTGGACCACTGTTTAAAGAAAAGTCCATAAAGACATGGATAAGCGAGTTTGGGGTGGAGAAACTTGTCTGGCCTGACCTCAACCCAACCGAAAACCTTTGGGATGAATTAGAGAGGAGACTGTGATACAGACCTTCTCGTCCACATCAGTGCCTCGCCTCACAAATGCACTTCTGGAAGAATAGTCAAACATTCCCATAGACACACTCCTAAACCTTGTGGATGGCCTTCCCAGAAGAGTTGAAGTTGTTATAGCTGCCAACTCAATATTGAACCCTACAGACTAAGACTGGGATGCCATTAAAGTTTATGCGCGTGTAAAGGCAGGCGTCCCAATACTATTGGTAATATAGTGTGTATTAGGGAAAATTGTTTTCATACTTACCGTAATTTTCCTTTCCTGGATCCTCCTCATGTCAGCCCACTATGGGTCAGCTCCGCCCCCTCTGACCCCTCCAGGACAACCTCTTTCCAAGCCTATAAGAGGCGGCTGTCTGCCCATATGCAGTGTTCAGTTTACCCACCTCGCGACAGACTTTGGGTGGAAGTTCTTTGGCTGACATGAGGAGGATCCAGGAAAGGAAAATTACGGTAAGTATGAAAACAATTTTCCCTATTCCGGGACCTCCTCATGTCAGCCTACTATGGGACGTAATTAAGCAATCAACCACATAAGGGGTGGGAAAGACACAAACAACCAGAATCATAAAACAGATATCAATTATTTTAATGGCCGACAGCCGTTGACAGAGCAGTAGGCCCAAAAGCTTCCGATGCCGTCAGAGTTACATTCACTCTGTAGTGCTGAATGAAAGTATTAGTTGCACTCCAGCTAGCTGCCCTGCACACTGCTTCTGCTGACACCTTAGCGTATGATGCACAGGAATCTGCCCTGCTTCTCATAGAATGCGCTTTAACCTTCAATGGCTGAGGATATCCCGACTCTCTATATGCCATTTGGATAGTTTTTACGATCTATGAAGACACCATTCTAGGTGGCATAGCCATGCCTTTCCTGGAGGCCCCGGGAAAGATGAAGAGCTGATCTTGTTTCCAGAAATCCTTAGTTCACTCTAGGTATATTGATAAGACCTGCACTAGATCCAGCCTAGTCCATTCGTCTTTTGAGTTACTATCCGGGAAAGCTGATAAGACTGATTCCCAATTCATATGCAAAGCTGAAGCTACTTTTGGAAGAAAGCTTGGGACCGGTCTGAGTACTATTTCATCTTGGAGTATTAGGCAATATGGCTCCCTGGCTGAGAAAGCACACAGTTCAGACACCCATCTGGCTGATGCCATTGTCATCAATAAATTGCACTGAAACAAAGAGCATGATGACACCGGACCAATAGGAGGTGCTACTAAGGCTTTTAGAACTAAAGGCAGGACCCACTTCAGGTCTCCAATAAATCTTTTTCCGATCTTTATTGCTGCCTTTAAGAAAGCATCACTAGAGGATCCAAGGCCCATCTTTGTTCAACATAACTGACAGGGCAGACTTGAACTTTCTAAGGAGCTATACGCTAAACCCTTGCCCAGACCTTCCTGGAGACATTCCAATATGTAAGAGACTGAGGGTGACCTCAGATCCCAGCCCTTTCCTGCAGAGAAGGGACAACAGGCTTTATATATCCTATAATAAAACATTATTGGTAGTCTTCTTTTGACTAAATGCTCTATAGATCTCCTCCCAACCTCCACGCCATCAACTTCAGTTTCCCCGGCTTCGGGTTAAACTGCTTGTTCTGCAGCAGAAAATCTTTGTGAGAAGGCAGAGGAATTGGGCTGACACATCTTCATTTTCTATGCTAGTGAACACCATGGTGTTCTGGGCCAGAAAGGCCACACCACTATTACTGTCACCTCCTCCTGTTGAATCCTCATTAAACCTCTGAGGATTAGCGAGAGAGGAGGAAACACAGACTAGGGGAAAGTCCCATGGAATGGATAGAGCATCCTGGCCTAGAGCTTGCGGGTGCCACCTTCAGGAGACGTAACACGTAATCTGAGAATTTTCCTCCAATGCCACCCAATCTATGACCGATGTCCCCCAGACCTTGCAGATTTTGAACAGGTATCTGGGATTCAAGCCCCGTTCGTTAAGATCCAAGAATCTCCAACTCAGTTGATCCACCAGCTTGTTTTGTGGACTCGGAAGGTATGCTGCTGTTAGGGAAAAATCTAGCATGCCACTCTGAGCAGTGGGAGGCTCCTGGTGCCCCCTTGTGGACCACGTAGACTACCATGGTTTGTTGTCGGGGAGGACTTTGACTGCCCCCTTTGCAAAATCGATTGGAAGGCTACTAGAGCGTGCCAAACGCCTCAAATTCTAACAGGTTTGACTGCTGAGATAGAGATGCCTCTCATTTGCCCTGTACTTGTTGGCCTAAGGAATGAGCTCCCCGGTCTACTAGGCTGACATCTGTAGTCAGCACTACTGGAACCGGAGGGTCGAGAGGCACCCTGCGATATAGAGTCTGAGATATCTTCCACCACATCAGAGACTGTTTTATTGGTACTGAATGGTAGATCTGGGTTGGCGAGTGGCGATCCCATTGATGGAGAAAACTGCATTGAAATCTCCCCTTCCGTCATCTGGCCCAGGGTACTACCTGTATCATGGAAGACAACAGGCCCAGGTACTGCATACACTCCTTGGCCATCAGAAATGGCCTGGCCATTCCTATTTCCGATTTGGTCTGAATTTCCACAATCTTCCTGAGAGGCAGAAATACACGAACTTGGGTAGTGTTGAGTTGTATTCCTAGATACTCTAGGACTTGGACAGGTTGCAACCGACTCTTGCGATGGTTGATTAACCAACCAAAACATCTGATGGTGCTGTAGGTTATCCGCACAGGCTGTTGAAGGAGGGACTTTGATGCGGCCCGGAAGAGAATGTTGTCCACATAATGAAGAATTTGAATGCCTCTGATTCTTAAGGTAGCGATGACCACTGCCAAAACTTTTGAAAATGTTCTTGGAGCTGTGCAGAGCCCGAATGGCAGACAACAAAATTGGAAATTGAAGCGATGGTGTGATGCACTTATGGGCACATGTAGGTAGGCATCCGCTAGGTCTATTGACACTAGAAAATCTCCCTTCTTCACAATGGACAATGATTCCATGAGGACCTTGTTACCAAGAACAGAGGAGAATAGAATCCTTCTCCCTTCTCATGCTCCAGAACTGGCAGAATTGCTTGAGATGCCAATAAATTATTTACCTACATTAATAAATAAAGCCCCTTTTCTCTGGACAAGTAGGAATCCGGGTCTCCACAGAATAAGACTAGGGAGGTCTTTGCTTGAATTCTAGGTGATATCCTCTTTGAATGATGTCCAAGACCCAGGCATCTTGAACTTCTTCCGGCCAGACCTCTCCAAAGTAAGACAGTCTGCTCCCACTTGGAAAGTCTGCATGGGGACCCCTTTAGAAGAGCCTATCTGAAGCTTTCGCTGGCTGGTTCGCCTTGGCTGTGGGAAAAGCTGGACCCTGCCCCTTGCACTGCCTAAAGAACGGTCACCCCGGTTGGTACGCGGAAGCTTCCCCGAAACCCTCTTTAGATCTCCAAGGTCTTGCCAATAAATTTCCCATCGAAAGGGACTGAGCAAAGGCTGTGCTTGGAAGCATTATCCGCTGACCAATGCCTCAGCCATAGGGCTCTGCGTGTCGTCACAGAATGAGCCATCAACTGTCATCCATGCCTACTTCTGCTAGAAAATACACTGTGATCTTGATGGGCTGCAAAGGGAGCATCACTTAACCCAAAGAACTGGCCTCTAACCACGCAATGCACACCTTTCAGGCTGCCATCACTGAGGTAAGTGCAATAGCCGGCCTGCAGGCTGCTCCTGCTACCGTGTACATTCTCTTGAGATCTGTATCTATCCTACAATCCATCGGATCTTGAAGGATACTGAGTCATCTAGAGGCAAAGTGATATGCCGAGCTAGTCTCTGTAATGAGGCATCCAGCTTGGAATCCCAAAGCTCTGCATCCTTAGAGCGGAAGGGTACAACTTTGAGACCCTGCTGTGGACGTTCAATCTTTTATCGGGCTTTGCCCATTCATCTTCCACTATTTCCTGCATTTCAAAAAATTAATGGGAAGGACAGTGTGGAAGGAGAGTGACCTTTTCAAGTCCGCAAAACACTGAGCGCTTTTGAAGAGCTTTTCAGGCGATTTTGAAGAGCTTTTCAGGCTCTTTTGAAGAGCTTTTCATTCATTTCAATGGAGTGGAGTGTGTTTCCACCACCCTGCCAGCGCATGGCCCCAGTGTGAAAACATTCATTGATTTTTATAGAAATAGGTTTTCGTGTGAAATCGCCTAAAAAGCGCCTCAGAGAGAAAGGGGTCTTAGGCTCGACTCCCATGCATCTCCAGCGTCCCCCGCATCCCACAGGCCCACACCACAACACGTGTTCCATAGGAAACAACGCCAAATAGACTGTAGTGCATATCCGCAAGATGGACCAAAAACGCACAAGTGCGAATTAGGCCCAAAGAAGGAATCACGGAAAAAAAAAAAAAAAAGAGTGTCTGGTTACAGATCTGACTCAGAATCCTCTGAATGTTAATCTGAACTGTAGCGATATGTTGCATCTGGCTCTGATTCTGAAGCGGATGAGGATGGAAGTTATGCTGGGTACTATGTACCTCTTGCAGCCAACAGGCCAGTCACCTGTAGCTTCAATCCAAGCACAGCACACATGGGATTTGAACTTACAGCTGCATAGATTCACATTAACACAACTAGTGCATTTACCCTCTGAGCTACAGCCACATGCACCTTGCATTATCACGCGCGGCTTCCTTTAAACAAGTGAAGTATACACACCTCCCTGATAGGGAGTTTGCCCCGCATGCCCAGCAGGCCTTCTCCTCTTCCCGGGCTGAGGCCCTTCCAGAAGATGAAGAGGATCTGTGCCTTTGCTTATGCACATGCTAGCGCTTAGTGGTCGCATTCTGGTGTAGCAACAGCAATTGGCCTGGGCTCAAGGCACTGCAATGAGGCACCGGTGAGCAGCGGCGGCTGGTGTGGGAGGGGCGCTGGGGCGCCGCCTCCCCGCCGGCACAAGTTTAGGGTACACACGACACGAACCTAACTTCGATGTCCACTGACCGGACAACCGACGTTCTCCAT
>BLSH010098877.1:7950-18997 GCA_018402905.1 Glandirana rugosa | reverse complement strand
CTAACACATGTTGGAGAGATTGTGGATCCATCGGATCCCTCTCCCACACTCTCTGGTCCTGTAAAACCCTGACCACATTCTGGAAACAAATCTTTGCCCTGATTTCCTCTAGAACACAAAACTCGATTCTCCCTAACCCTGAACTAGCAATCCTGCACTTAAATTTAGACAACTTCCCCGGGAAAATTAGGACAGTCATAATACACATACTACTGGCAGCCAAATTAAATATTACCAGGAAGTGGAAATCTCCTGATCCTCCTTCCCTACAAGCAACAATTGCAGATATCAATCTGCAATGCGAAATGGAAAAAATGCTAGCAAGGAAAAACCTGTCACTACCTAAATTTCTAACTACTTGGGATCCTTGGCTTTCCCACCCGAAATGCACCGTCAAAGCCTAATTCCCTGAAATCATTAACCGTCAGACTGGAACACTGGTACCCTCCCCCTTACCCTTTCCCTCCCCCGACTGGTACTACTCTCAGAGTTGCATTAACGGCTATACCCACCAAGTTGTATGATATACCTATCCAGTCATCCAAGATGGTTCACTGGGTAATAGCATTTCTCCATACTATTGTAACCAGTCGGAACATCTGTGTGCTATTTGTACTGAGCATGTTGTTACTCTGTAATACTATTTCTTATTTCTTAATAAAAACTATTGAAAAGAAAATAGTTTTGTGTGGTCTGCTGTAAGATAGACTCCTAAGTAGTGTAGCGAGCTAGGTGCCCATGTAAATGGAAGATAATTTTCCAATGCTGCGACTTCAGAATTAGTTAGGGTAATGTTTAGGGCTGTAGATTTCTTGGGGTTCATTATTAAGCCTGAGATCTTAGCAAAGTTATCAAGTATAGGAAGTAGATTAGGACCCGAAACTACTGGAGATGAGAGAAATATTAATATGTCATCAGCAAAGAGACATCATTTGTGGTGTTGACCGCCGAGCTCAATACCTGTAATATTAGGGGAGCTTCTAATCATGTGTGCCAGTGGTTCGATCATCAGTGCAAATAACAGGGGGGATAACGGGCATCCCTGTCTGGTCCCTCTACGGATGTCAAATGTGTTCGATTTGAATCCTGCATATTTAATGAAGGCACATGGGTTGTTATATATAGCCATAACCCATTGTAAAAAATGGGGGCCAAAGCCCCATTTCTGTAAAGTATATTGCATGTATTGCCATGAGATTGAGTTGAAGGCTTTTTTGATATCTATTGAGAGGAAGCAGACAGGGATTTTCCTAGTTTTGGCTATTTGGGCTAGAAGAACTGCACGTCTGATGTTATCGCTAGTTTGGCGGAAAGGTATGAAACCAGTTTGGTCTTTATGAATGAGGTTTCCAATTGAATTCTGTAAACGTAGGGCGAGGATTTTTGTGAGAATTTTAATATCTAGATTCAGCAGCGATATTGGCCTGTAATTAGAGCTATTTGTGTAATCGGAGTTTGGTTTGGGAATCATACAAATAACAGCTGTAAGAGATTCACAGTTAAATTGATTTCCTTTTAGAATACTATTGTAAGCTGTAGCTAGGTGAGGGGCTCGAAGGCCGCTAAAGTTACGGTAATATGTAGCCGAGAACCCATCAGGGCCTGGGCTTTTGTTAGGTTTTAGTCCTTTGATGACCAGCTTGATTTCGTCTATGGTAATGTTCTCTTCTAGTTTGGTTCTCTCAGATTCAGAGAGGTTGGGAAGTTGAAGTTGCGAAAAAAGGCTATCTGCTAAGTGGTTATTAAAGGTGTCTTCAGCTTTTATAATTTGGTTAAAAAAGATCTAAATTCATTAAGAACTCTCAGGGGGTTACTAGTCATGTGATTTTTGGTGAGTCTTAGGCGAATAGTTTTGTTGGGTTTAGAAATACTTTTCAAAGAGCGAGCTAGGTGGGTGTCTGGCTTGTTAGCCTTCATAATATATTTATGCTTGGAACGGCGCAGTGAGTTGTTTGCGTTTTCTGTTAGGAATAGGTCATATGCAAGCCTCGCATTAGCAAGAGCAGTGGTATTATAGGATGAAGCGTTTTGTGTGAAATTGTTATGACAAATTTCATATTGGCTGGCTAATTTCTGCTCTAGTTGTTTACGTTCTCGGTTAAAGAAGGCTTTCTGTCGTTGCAGAGTGCCCCTTAGAACCGGTTTATGTGCCTCCCAGCAAATGAGAGGACTAACATCAGGCGTAGTGTTTAATGTAAAATAGTCTTTCAGCGCTATTTCAATGTCCATTCTGTGAGAGGGATGCTTCAGAAGGTGCTCTGGAAGAGTCCATGCACGATCTAGGGAGCTGGGTATATGTAATGCCAAGGTGGTAAGGACTGCACAATGGTCTGACCAGGGGACCGGGATAATTTGTGACGATAGCAGCTCAGGGGCTAAGCTCACATTAATGAAGATGTGATCTATACGAGAGAAGACTTTGTGTGGGTGCGAGTAGTGTGTGTATTTCCTTTTAGCTGGGTTTGCTTCCCGCCATGTATCTAATAAATTATTTTTAAGAATCGCGTGAGCGAAGTTTGATTTAGATTTGTCGTTTGTTTGCGAGAATGGGGTTTTGTCAATCAGGGGGTTCAGAGTGAGGTTGGAATCGCCACATATGATGAGGGAGCCTCTTTTCAGGGAAGAGACCATGTGCATAAGGTGTGAGAGGAAAGGGCCGGGGTTGTTGTTGGGTGCATAGTATGATACTATGGTTATTTCAGTGTCCATTAAAAGGCCTATCAGGATAAGGTATCGACCTTCCGGGTCACTAATAGTTCTAGTAAGAGAAAAGTGGGCAGATCTATGGAACGCAATCAGTGTACCTCTTTGTTTAGTCTTAGCGGCGGCATTGTAGACTTGTGGATAGTGTGGGCTGAAATATTTTGGCATATGTCGTGACGTGAAGTGAGTCTCCAGTAGGCAAACTATATGGGCCTTCTGAGAGTGGAAGAATCTGAACGCTTTAGAGCGTTTTTGGGGGATATTTAGTCCTTGGACATTTAGAGAAACAATGTTTAAGGGGGCCATAGCAAAGTGATACGTTTGTATTTCTTACCTGTGCAGGTTTCAGGGCGTTCCGCGGAGTCCTCCCACATGGACAGAAAAATGGAAACTAGAGAGCATAGAAAAGTTAAGACAGAGATAGGAGAAGAGGGAGAAACGTTAGTGTGGTTAAACAATAACAAAACATCAACGAATAACAAGAAGTGCGTTCGTAACAGGGATATTATCCAGCTGAACGAACTACGAGCGCCTTTCTCGCCGGTCTGCTTAAAAGGAGCAGACATGCGGGAAGAGCGAAGTGGAGTGCACGGTACAAATAACCATGAACGGCAGATTTGAGTATATCTAAGGTACATATATAATATATACAGCTCCTGCAATACTAAATTCTTTAGGTTATTAGACATTCAGGTGAGGGGGAGCATGCAACCTCCCCTGGGTGCCCAATTAAGAGGGAGTTCAGTGGTGTGATATATCCTGGATCAAATTTCGGTCATACTTAAGCTAGTCCATTTCCGCGATGACTGTAAGCAGAAGTCGAGGTGTACCTGTGGGACAGGTCTTAAGTTGGAGAAGTATAATCTGAGAGTTCCGCAACTTGTAGTTGGTCAGGTCGTGGAGTGCTGCTGTTAAATAGCAGATTATAGGGAGAGGGAAGCGTATAGAGTTCATTTTTTTCTAAAGAGAACATGGGATATATGCAGGATTGATAGGTTCGATGGAAAATGAGTTGTTTCCTAGAGTATTGTATCTTTCCCCAGTGAAGGGGGGAAAGAACCAAGGAGGTGAGTTTATCTGTGTGGCACAGATCAATATGGCCTAGGCCAGTAATTACCATTGGTTGGTGGAGGGTTCAAAAGCTGGAAAGAAAAAGTATGGGGATTTGGGGATCTTCAGTCCATAGAATCTTCCTGGTCCGTTTGAATTGGGGTCAGGCGGCTTCTTTTGTGTGCATGGGTGTTTACATGTTTGCCTGGGGAGTAGATCTCTTTGAGTGGTGATGATGCTGCGGCCTTTCGTCTGGAGGCGTTAGGGGTAGCTGTTTGCTCGAGGATGCCCAAATCTTGAAGAGTATGTCGGAGTTCCTCTGAGGATTTGCACCTGTACTTAGTGCCTTGAAATGTGAAGCGAACAGCAAAGGGAAAGCCCCATTGATATGTGACGTGTGTCTGCTGGAGTTCAGATAGAAGGGGCTTTAGGGCTCTACGTTTAGAGATAGTGAGCTGGGAAAGGTCTGAGAACACTCAGTATCTGTGTCCCTGGAATATTAGGTCGCCCTTTTCCCTAGCTGCATTGAGGAGCTGTTCCTTAGTGCGATAATAATGAAATTTAGCGATTATATCGCGGGGTGGTCCTTCTTGTTTTTTGGGTGTCAAGGCTCTATGAACCCTGTCCATCTCAAGCCTTTCAAATGGTAAGGATGGTAGGAGCTCCTGACACAGAACAGTTATAGTTGATTGTAGGTCTACAACTGATTCGGGTATACCCCTGATGCGGAGGTTTGACCTGCGGTCTCTGTTTTCATAGTCCTCCAGCCTGGATTGTAATAAAAAGTTCTCTTCTTTCAGATTTTCGATGGCTGCACTGTGATCCTGTGCCCCCACTTTCAGGTCATCTACTCTATCTTCCAGGGCAGCCGTTCGTGACCCCAGCTCCCTGATTTCTTTCGTGAGGCTACTAGTAATGTGCTCCGATGTTTGCCTGAGAGCCTTGTGTAGCATTCTCTCGAATTGCTGTATAATAGCCGGCGACATACCTTGTTCAGGGTCTGTAGGACTTGTTATCTCCTGGTCGTCGGGTAGTTCAGGCATTGTATTGAGTTGCTTACGAGCCGTGTTGTTGTTGGCAGCATGCTGAGCGGCTTGAGCTGAGTGAGCCGGCGCCATCTTGCGAGCGCCGTGGCTCACGGCCTCCATTATTGGAAAAGTTTTGGCGGCGGATTTACCTCCTCCTTGAGCCATAATCGGCTCGCACACTGTTACTCCTGCTTCTCTGGGTGTTCAGCAAACGGGTCGATGTACTTGATTCGGCCTAGGAGCTGTGCTTTGTGTTCCGGCCGTTCATAGGTATCGGAGCTTCAGCGTCGCATGACCGCTTCGCTGGGCTCCGCGCATGCGCCCCCCGAGAAAGATTAGCTTTCTAATATCATCTCATACTGCATTAGGTACAGGTTCCTGGCACTGTGAGGGAAAGATTAGCGTTCTAATATCATCTCATACTGCATTAGGTACAGGTTCCTGGTGCTGTGAGGGAAAGATTAGAGTTCTAATATCATCTCATACTGGATTAGGTACAGGTTCCTGGCGCAGTGAGGGAAAGATTAGCACTCTGATATCATCTCATACTGCATTAGGGACCGGTTCCTGGTGCTGTGAGGGAAAGATTAGCGTTCTAATATCATCTCATATTGCATTAGGGACAGGTTCCTGTTGGTGCTGTGAGGGAAAGATTATCAATCTGAAATCATCTCATACTGGTGTAGGGAGAGGTTCTTGTCGGTGCTATGAGTACAGATTATCGTTCTAAAATCATCTCATACTGCAGTAGGGACAGGTTCCTGGCGGTGCTGTGAGGGACAGATTATCGTTCTAAAATCATCTCATACTGGAGTAGGGAAAGGTTCCTGTCGGTGCTGTGAGGGACAGATTATCATTCTAAAATCATCACAAACTGCAGTAGGGAAAGGTTCCTGTCGGTGCTGTGAGGAACAGATTATTGTTCTAAAATCATCTCATACTGATGTATGGAGAGGTTCCTGGCAGTGCTGTGAGGGACAGATTATCGTTCTAAAATCATCTCATACTGCAATAGGGACAAATTCCTGTCGGTGCTGTGAGGGACAGATTACCGTTCTAAAATCATCTCATACTGCAGTAGGGACAGGTTCCTGTCGGTGCTGTGAGGGAGAGATTATTGTTCTAAAATCATCTCATACAGGAGTAGGAAGAGGTTCCTGTCGGTGCTGTGAGGGACAGATTATGGTTCAAAAATCATTTCATACTGGAGTAGGGACAGGTTCCTGTCGGTGCTGTGAGTGACAGATTATTGTTCTAAAATCATCTCATACTGCAGTAGGGACAGGTTCCTGGCGGTGCTGTGAGGGACAGATTATTGTTCTAAAATCATCTCATACTGGAGTAGGGAGAGGTTCCTGTTGGTGCTGTGAGGGACAGATTATCATTCTAAAATCATCTCATACTGGGGTAGCTACAGGTTCCTGTACCGGTGCTGTGAGGGACAGATTATTGTTCTAAAATCATCTCATACTGCAGTTGTGACAGGTTCCTGTCAGTTCAGTGAGGGACAGATTATCGTTCTAAAATGATCTCATACTGGAGTAGGGAGAGGTTCCTGTCGGTGCTGTGAGGGATAGATTATCGTTCTAAAATCATCTCATACTGCAGTAGGGAGAGATTCATGTCGGTGCTGTGAGGGACAGATTATCGTTCTAAAATCATCTCATACTGAGTAGAGACATGTTCCTGTCGGTGCTGTGATGGTCAGATTATCGTTCTAAAATCATCTCTTACTGCAGTAGGGACAGGTTCCTTTCGGTGTTATGAAGAAAAGATTATCATTCTAAAATCATCTCGTACTGGAGTAGGGAGAGATTCCTGTCGGTGCTGTGAGGGACAGATTATCATTCTAAAATAATCTCATACTGCAGTAGGGACAGGTTCCAGGCGGTGCTTTGAGGGACAGATTATCGTTCTAAATTCATTTCATACTGCAGTAGGGAAAGGTTCCTGTCGGTGCTGTGAGGGACAGATTATCGTTCTAAAGTCATCTCATACTGCAATAGGGACAGGTTCCTGTCGGTGCTGTAAGGGACAGATTATCGTTCTAAAATGATCTCATACTGGAGTAGGGAGAGGTTCCTGTTGGTGCTGTGAGTGACAGATTATCGTTATAAAATCATCTCATACTGCAGTAGGGACAGGTTTCTGTTGGTGCTGTGAGGGACAGATTATTGTTCTAAAATCATCTCATACTTCAGTAGGGAGAGGTTCCTGTTGGTGCTGTGAGGGACAGATTATCATTCTAAAATCATCTCATACTGGAGTAGGGAGATTTTCCTGTCGGTGCTGTGAGGGACAGATTATCGTTCTAAAATCATCTCATACTGGAGTAGGTACAGGTTCCTGTCGGTGCTGTGAGGTACAGATCATTGTTCTAAAATCATCTCATACTGCAGTAGTGACAGTTTCCTGTTGGTGCTGTGAGGGACAGATTAGCGTTCTAAAATCATCTCATACTGGTGTAGGGAGAGGTTCCTGTTGGTGCTGTGAGGGACGGATTATTGTTCTAAAATCATCTCATACTGCAGTACTGACAGGTTCCTGTCAGTTCAGAGAGGGACAGAATATCGTTCTAAAATGATCTCATACTGCAGTAGGGAGAGATTCCTGTTGGTGCTGTGAGGGACAGATTATCGTTCTAAAATCATCTAATACTGCAGTAGAGACATGTTCCTGTCGGTGCTGTGATGGTCAGATTATCGTTCTAAAATCACCTCTTACTGCAGTATGGACAGGTTCTTGTCGGTGATGTGAGGGACAGATTATTGTTCTAAAATCATCTCATACTGCAGTAGGGACAGGTTCCTTTCGGTGTTGTGAAGGATAGATTATCATTTTAAAATCATCTCGTACTGGAGTAGGGAGAGATTCCTGTCGGTGGTGTGAGGGACAGATTATCGTTCTAAAATAATCTCATACTGCAGTAAGGACAGGTTCCTGGCGGTGCTTTGAGGGACAGATTACCGTTCTAAAATCATCTCATACTGCAGTAGGGACAGGTTCCTGTCGGTGCTGTGAGGGACAGATTATCGTTCTAAAATCATCTCATACTGCAATAGGGACAGGTTCCTGTCGGTGCTGTAAGGGACCGATTATCGTTCTAAAATCATCTCATACTGCAGTAGTGACAGGTACCTGTGTGTGCTGTGAGGGACAGATTATCATTCTAAAATGATCTCATACTGCAGTAGGGAAAGGTTCCGGTCGGTGCTGTGAGGGACAAATTATTGTTCTAAAATCATCTCATACTGGTGTATGGAGAGTTTCCTGGCAGTGCTGTGAGGGACAGATTATCGTTTTAAAATCATCTCATACTGCAGTAGGGATAGGTTCTTGTCGGTGCTGTGAGGGACAGGTTATCGTTCTAAAATCATCTCATACTGCAGTAGGGAGAGGTTCCTGTCGGAGCTGTGAGGGACAGATTATTGTTCTAAAATCATCTCATACTCGTGTAGGGAAAGGTTCCTGTCGGTGCTGTGAGGGACAGATTATCGTTCTAAAGTCATCTCATACTGCAGTAGGGACAGGTTCCTGGCGGTGCTATGAGGAACAGATTATTGTTCTAAAATCATCTCATACTGCAGTAGGGACAGGTTCCTGTCGGTGCTGTGAGGGAGAGATTATTGTTCTAAAATCATCTCATACAGGAGTAGGAAGAGGTTCCTGTCGGTGCTGTGAGGGACAGATTATGGTTCAAAAATCATTTAATACTGGAGTAGGGACAGGTTCCTGTCGGTGCTGTGATTGACAGATTATCGTTCTAAAATCATCTCATACTGGAGTAGGGACAGGTTCCTGGCGCTGCTGTGAGGGACAGATTATCATTCTAAAATCATCACAAACTGCAGTAGGGACAGGTTCCTGCCGGTGCTATGAGGAACAGATTATTGTTCTAAAATCATCTCATACTGATGTATGGAGAGGTTCCTGGCAGTGCTGTGAGGGACAGATTATCGTTCTAAAATCATCTCATACTGCAATAGGGACAAATTCCTGTGGGTGCTGTGAGGGACAGGTTATAGTTCTAAAATCATCTCATACTGCAGTAGGGACAGGTTTCTGTCGGTGCTGTGAGGGACAGATTATTGTTCTAAAATCATCTCATACTGGAGTAGAGAGAGGTTCCTGTCGGTGCTGTGAGGGACAGATTATCATTCTAAAATCATCTCATACTGGGGTAGGTACAGGTTCCTGTACCGGTGCTGTGAGGGACAGATTATTGTTCTAAAATCATCTCATTCTGCAGTAGTGACTGTTTCCTGTCGGTGCTGTGAGGGACAGATTAGCGTTCTAAAATCATCTCATACTGCAGTTGTGACAGTTTCCTGTCAGTTCAGTGAGGGACAGATTATCGTTCTAAAATGATCTCATACTGGAGTAGGGAGAGGTTCCTGTCGGTGCTGTGAGGGATAGATTATCGTTCTAAAATCATCTCATCCTGCAGTAGGGAGAGATTCCTGTCGGTGCTGTGAGGGACAGATTATCGTTCTAAAATCATCTCATACTGCAATAGAGACATGTTCCTGTCGGTGCTGTGATGGTCAGATTATCATTCTAAAATCATCTCTTACTGCAATAGGGACAGTTTCCTTTCGGTGTTGTGAAGGAAAGATTATCATTCTAAAATCATCTCTTACTAGAGTAGGGAGAGATTCCTGTCAGTGCTGTGAGGGACAGATTATCGTTCTAAAATAATCTCATACTGCAGTAGGGACAGGTTCCTGGCGGTGCTTTGAGGGACAGATTATCGTTCTAAAATCATTTCATACTGCAGTAGGGAAAGGTTCCTGTCGGTGCTGTGAGGGACAGATTATCGTTCTAAAGTCATCTCATACTGCAATAGGGACAGGTTCCTGTCGGTGCTGTAAGGGACAGATTATCGTTCTAAAATCATCTCATACTGGAGTAGGGAGAGGTTCCTGTCGGTGCTGTGAATGACAGATTATCGTTCTAAAATCATCTCATACTGCAGGAGGGACAGGTTCCTGTCGGTACTATGAGGGACAGATTATTGTTCTAAAATCATCTCATACTGGTGTAGAGAGAGGTTGTTGTCAGTGCTGTGAGTACAGATTATCGTTCAAAAATCATTTCATACTGCAGTAGGGATAGGTTCCTGGTGCTGCTGTGAGGGACAGATTATCATTCTAAAATCATCTCATACTGGAGTAGGGACAGGTTCCTGTCGGTGCTGTGAGGGGCAGATTATCGTTCTAAAATCATCTCATACTGCAGTAGGGACAGGTTCCTGTCGGTGCTGTGAGGGACAGATTATTGTTCTAAAATCATCTCATACTGGTGTAGGGAGAGGTTGTTGTCGGTGCTGTGAGTACAGATTATCGTTCAAAAATCATCTCATTCTGCAGGAGGGACAGGTTCCTGTCGGTACTGTGAAGGACAGATTATTGTTCTAAAATCATCTCATACTGGTGTAGAGAGAGGTTGTTGTTGGTGCTGTGAGTACAGATTATCGTTCTAAAATCATCTCATACTGCATTAGGGACAGGTTCCTGGTGGTGCTGTGAGGGACAGATTATCGTTCTAAAATCATCTCATACTGGAGTAGGGACAGGTTCCTGTCGCTGCTGTGAGGGACAGATTATCATTCTAAAATCATCACAAACTGCAGTAGGGACAGGTTCCTGTCGGTGCTATGAGGAACAGATTATTGTTCTAAAATCATCTCATACTGATGTATGGAGAGGTTCCTGGCAGTGCTGTGAGGGACAGATTATTGTTCTAAAATCATCTCATACTGCAATAGGGACAAATTCCTGTGGGTACTGTGAGGGACAGGTTATAGTTCTAAAATCATCTCATACTGCAGTAGGGACTGGTTTCTGTCGGTGCTGTGAGGGACAGATTATTGTTCTAAAATCATCTCATACTGGAGTAGGGAGAGGTTCCTGTCGGTGCTGTGAGGGACAGATTATCATTCTAAAATCGTCTCATACTGGGGTAGGTACAGGTTCCTGTACCGGTGCTGTGAGGGACAGATTATTGTTCTAAAATCATATCATTCTGCAGTAGTGACAGTTTCCTGTCGGTGCTGTGAGGGACAGATTAGCGTTCTAAAATCATCTCATACTGCAGTTGTGACAGTTTCCTGTCCGTTCAGTGAGGGACAGATTATCGTTCTAAAATGATCTCATACTGGAGTAGGGAGAGGTTCCTGTCGGTGCTGTGAGGGATAGATTATCGTTCTAAAATCATCTCATACTGCTCTTGCTATTAGATAGGGAGTGTCGTGGCTGTCCTTGGAG
>BLSH010098865.1:1010768-1037854 GCA_018402905.1 Glandirana rugosa | reverse complement strand
GGGTCCCTTGTATAAATTGGGGATGTGACGGGGGACGACCAATTGGGGAAGTGACGGTTACTGTAAATATGTCATTAGTCACCTGTAAATTTAAAGACTAGCGACATATTTACAGTAACAAGGTTTTTTACACATTTTTTACAGGCTGTTTGGCAGTGAAGGGGTTAACCAGCAGGGGGCAGTGTAGGGGTTAAATATGTTCCCTGGGTGTGTTCTAACTGTGGGGGGGCAGGGCTGGTCGGGACATAACAGATCTAACTAATCCCAGTGACAGGGATCAGTAGATCTGTTATGTCCCCTGTCAAAGAACGGGGAACCGCCGTGTTAACAACGGCGGTTCCCCGTTCTGAGGCTCCTGAAAATGATCGCGGGTCTCGGGCGGACATCGAGTCCGCCCGACCCGCGGGCACGCGCGCGCCGCCGCTGCCTCCAGGGGGCGCGCGGGAGCATGCGCAGTGGAGGACGTCCATGGACGTCCTCCCGGCATTTCAGGTCCGCGCTGGAGCCGTATTTCGGCAATAGCGCGGACCTGGAGGGGTTAATATAAAAAAACGCAAAATGCAAATCTTGGCAAAATCCCAGTAAAAAAAACGCAGAAAGCACAGCAAAAAGCAGTGAAAAAACACTGAAAAGCAAAATTCATTGATGTAAATCGAGCCTGACATGGACTGCAGTGCAAATCTGCAAAATGCAAAAAGCACTAAAAATGCATAGATGTGAATCCAGCCTGAGGCTCCATTCACATCTATGCATTTTGCTTTTCAGCGTTTTTGCAGTGCTTTTTTCTGTGCTTTCTGCGTTTTCTACCGCGATTTTGCCATGATTTGCGTTTTTGGCGTTTTTTTTTATTTTTTTTTTTTGGGGGGGAGAAATTTTGTTGCTAGGCAGATTTAAAAACACAAATCGCGGTAAAAACACAGCACTTGCTTTGTTCTTGCATGCCCATTGAAGTCTATTAGTCTAGGTTCATACTTATGCGGATGCTTTTTTTTCTCGTCTTTTAACCGTGATTTTTCCACGATTTACAGCGATTTTACCGCATTTTTTCCTGCGATTCTGCCGCTATTTGCTTTTTGCAATTTTTACATTTTTTTTTGGGGGGAGGGGGGATTTGTTGCTAAGCAGATTTAAAAATGCAAACCGCAAATTGCGGTGAAATCGCAGCAAAAAACACCACTTGCGTTTCTGGTGCAGCTCCAATGAAGTCTATGGCATACAAAACGCAAACTGCAATGAGAAAGAAAGTCCCAGACCCTTTCCAAAAAATGCAATTCTGCAAAATGCACAGATGTGAACTACATCCATAGGAAACCATGTTAAATGGATTGCAGTGAGTTTCTGCAAAATGCATCAAAAAACGCATTAGTGTGTATGGAGCCTTAAAGCGTATCTATGATCAAAATTAAAATTTATATACAATCTCTGGCCACTTTATTAGGTACACCTTGCTAGTACCAGGCTGGACCCGCTTTTGCCTTCAGAACTGCCTTAATTCTTCATGGCATAGATTCAACAAGGTGTTGGAAACATTCCTCAGATTTTGGTCCATACTGACATGATAACATCACAGTTGCTGCAGATTTGTCGGCTGCACATCGACGATGCCAATCTCCTGTTCCACCACATCCCAAGGTTCTCTATTGGATTGAGATGTGGTGACAGTGGAGGCCATTAGAGTACAGTGACCTCATTGCCATGTTCAAGAAACCAGTGGTGAGATGATTTGAGCTTTGTGACATGGAGCATTATCCTGCTGGAAGGAGCCATCAGAAGATGGGTGCACTGTAGTCATAAAGGGATGGACATGGTCAGCAGCAATACTCAGGTAGGCTGTGGCCTTTCAACAAGGCTCAATTGGTACTAAGGGGCCCAAAGTGTGCCAAGAAAATATCCCCCACACCATTACACCACCACCACCAGCCTGAACCGTGGATACAAGGCAGGATGGATCCATGCTTTCATGTTGTTTACACCAAATTCAGACCCTACCATCAGAATGTCAAAGCTGAAATCGAGACTCATCAGACCAGGCAATGTTTTTCCAATCTTCTATTGTACAATTTTGGTGAGCCTGTGCAAATTGTAGCCTCAGTTTCCTGTTCTTCTTCTTCTCAGAAGTGGCAGCCAGTGTGGTCTTTTGCTGCTGTAGCCCATCTGCTTCAAGGTTCAATGTGTTATGCGTTCAGAGATGGTAGTTACATAGCCAAGTTGAAATAAGATACAAGTCCATCTAGTTCAACCGATAAAATAAGAAAAAAAAACATACAATCGCATATACACAATCCTATAGCCACAGTTGATCCAGAGAAAACAAAAACACAGCAAAGCATGATCCAATTTGCTCCAGCAGGGGAAAAAATTCCTTCCTGATCTCCCGAGAGGCAAGCGGATATTCCTTGGATCAACTTTACCTAAAAATGTTAGTACCTAGTTATATTATTTACATTTAGTAAAGAATCCAGGCCTATTTTAAAGCAATCTACCATGCTGGCCAAATCTTCCTTTGGAGGGAGTCTATTCCACATTTTCACAGCTGTTACTGTGAAGAAACCTTTTTGGAGATTAAATCTTTTTTCCTCTAGATGTAAAGAGTGCCCCCTTGTCCTTTGCGATGACCTTAACCACTTCAGCCCCGGAAGGATTTCCCCCTTTAGGACCAGAGCCCTTTTTGCGATTCGGCACTGCGTAGCTTTAACTGAAAATTGCACGGTCGTGTGGCGTTGTACCCAAATGAAATTTGCGTCCTTTTTTTCCCACAAATAGAGCTTTCTTTTGGTGATATTTGATCACCGATGCGTCATTTCTGATCGCCGCTATAAACTAAAGAAGAGCGACAATTTTGCAAAAAAAAACCAAATTTCTTACTTTTTGCTAAAATACAAATCAAAAAAAAAAAATAAAAAAACATTTTTTTTCATCGGTTTTGGCCGATTTATATTCTTCCTCATATTTGTGATAAAAAAAAAATCGCAATCGGCGTTTATTGCTTGGTTTGCGCAAAAGTGGTCACGTTTACGGATGATGAGAATTAATTTCTGGGGTTTTTATTTATTTTTTATTTTTTACTAGTAATGGCGGCGATCTGCGATTTTTAGCGGTACTGCGATATTTCAGCGGACATGTCGGAACATTTTGACACTTTTTTGGGACCATTGGCATTTATACAGTGATCAGTGCTATAAAAATGCACTGATTACTGTGTAAATGCCATTAGCAGTGAAGGGGTTAACCTGCAGGGGGCGCTCTAAGGGTTAACTGTGTTCCCTGGGTGTGTTCTAACTGTATTTGGGCTGCCCTAGCTGGGGAAGGGAAGCGATCACAGCTTCCATGTAGAGGAAGGCTGTGATCACAGCCCTTCCCCCTCTCACAGAACGGAGGTCCGTGTTTACTTACACGGACCTCTGTTCTTTCACTCCGGGGGGGGGCATCGCGGGTGGCCTGCGGAGATCGAATCCGCCGCACCCGCTCCCTGGCCCTCCCTGTACACAGTGAGCGCGCGGGCGCGCCTCCGGCGGCGCGCGCACGCTCACTGGGCGCGATTTCGCAGCCGCCGTCATATGACGGCGATTTGAGCAGAAGCGCCACACTGTCGCCGTCAATTGCCGATCAGCGGTCGGCAAGCGGTTAAAGTAAATAACTCAACACCAAGTTCACTATATGGGCCCCTTATGTATTTGTACATGTTGATCATATCCTCCCTTAATCTCCTCTTCTCAAGAGAGAATACATTCAGTTCCTCTCATTTTTCCTCATAGTTGAGCTCCTCCATGCCTCTTATTAGTTTGGTTGCCCTTGCTCTGCACTTTCTCCAGTTCCCTGATATCCTTTTTGAGAACTGGTGCCCAAAACTGAACTGCATATTCCAGATGAGGTCTTACTAGTGATTTGTACAGGGGCAAAATAATGTCTCTCTCTCTGGAGTCCATACCTCTCTTTATACAAGAAAGGATTTTGCTCGCTTTGGAAACCGCAGCTTGGCATTGCATGGCATTATTAAGCTTATGATCTACCAAAACCCCCAGATCCTTCTCCACCATTGGTATTCTTCTGGATACCTTGATTGTAACGAGTGGTTATTTGAGTTGCTGTTGCGTTTCTATCATCTGAAACCAGTCTGCCCATTCTCCTCTGACCTTTGACATCAACAAGGCATTTTTGTCCACACAACTGCTGCTCACTGGATAGTTTCTCTTTTTTGGACCTCTAGAACTCTAGAGATGGTTGTGCGTGAAAATCCCAGTAGATTAGCAATTTTTGAAATACTCAGACCAGCCCGTCTGGCACCAACAAACATGCAACGTTCAAAGTCACTTAAATCACCTTTCTTCTCCGTTCTGATGCTCGCTTTGAACTTCAGCAAGTCGTCTTCACCACGTCTACATGCCTAAATGCATTAAGTTGCTGCCATGTGATTGGCTGATTAGCAATTTGTGTTACCAAACAATTGAACAGGTGTACCTAATAAAGTGACTGGTGAGTATATATTTCCACATTTAGTTTCAATTATTTCTAGCCTACTTCTATTACTCTGCACAATCTTGACGTTTCTAAATTTGCTTTGGGAAGGTCCCCACACATTTACTACCTTGAATTCTGTGACATATAGTAACTATGCCCTGAGAGTAGGCACTGCTGTGTCACACATTTCACAGAGCCCGCCTCCTGAACTACAGAGGTGCTGAGAGGAGGAGTTTAAGAAGGCGGAGTCAGCACAGGAATCACTGCTTGCAGGCTGCAAGGTAAACAGCAAAGGAGAAGCTGCAAAACATGCAGGGAACCAGGAAGTTGTGTAAAGAGATATAGTTGCTCTTACTTCATGTCAGGGCACATTGGAGGGGGGGGGGATTGGAATTCATAAAGAGTGTCAAAGACACAGAATAATGTGAGGCCACTTTTCATTGTCTGCTAGGATTCTGTCTGCTATATTGATATTGTGCGACCAAGCCTGATCTGCTGCTAGGACGGTGGTGGTCTCAGGGCTGCCAGCATCCTAGCAACCACTGACATTGGGCATCACTGGTTGGTAGGACGTTTGAACCATCGGGGCTGCCAGTGGCTAGGAATGAACAACATGGGGAATGGGCAAGCTCCTCATTCCTGACACAAATTACTCCAAAATGACTTTGGTCCTATTTACCACCAGTTTCCTAATGTCTGAAATGATGGTATTTCTTTAGGAATTTGTTGCAGCAAATGCAACAAAATGTACAAGCGTTGCCATTAGAGCTACCTGAATTTGTCGGTAATAACATTGGAATGGTAGCACTGCTTTTCTGAAATTGGGCACAGGGCATTCTTAGACAACAATAATGTCAGAAAATGCCACAAATGCCATATTGAATCAGCATCACTGTCTGACAACAGGGCTTCCTTGCAGCTATAAAGTTAAGGTAAACCTGATAAAATACCTACAAAAAAAGTGTAATTCTGGATCTGTTATTCTTGCTTATAACATGTCAAATGATATTTAAACAGGAACGTCATTTTTATCAGATTCTGAAGTGATTGCAGGGCTCTATTGTATTACACCGTAGGATGCACTCAGGTTAAAGTACATCTGTACTGAAGTAATAAAACAGTAACCATTATAGATGCTTATATATTTTTTCAGACCTTTAATTATTCTGACTGTGAATGCATTTTCCCCATTGAATAGCCATGGAAAGCGTTTCAGCTAGCTGCTACCGAGTTATAGTGCTTGGCAGGGTTACCCCCAATGTTTTATGCAATGCCCCTACTTAATGCCCAGAAGAGGCTCTCAGCAATAATAGGTAAGCTGCAATTCTGTTGATGTTGAATTATAGGGTTTATGAAAGAAATATTTTGTACAATCGTAGATTGACATTTCAACGTGTTCAAATTTCTGAGCCCCTTCTCACCAGTTACTGAAACACTGTACAACGAGGTAAGTAGGCGCTAAACATGAGCTAGAAGAGGCTCTCCAACGCCCACAATGCACAAAAGCATGGCTGATGCAAACTACAGTACACATAAGGGGAAAGACGCATGCTCTCCTCCCTCCCGCAACTACAGGAACAAGCAAAGACTCTGCATAGAGGTGACAAGCAAAGCACTTTTCCTGGGTACCTCTGCTGAGTGATCTCGAAGACCTACTTATCTTGGCAACAATACAACCTTGTAATAACATTTTAGCATAGGTTTGCAGATCAAGAGATTGTATTGTTTAATGTACAATTCACATTTTATAAAAATCAAATTGAATTTCTTTATTTCTCCTTAATAATTAGACTTCACACATAACTTATTCTTCAAATTTAATGGTATGCAGTGCTTCTAAGAAAAGTGGATTTGGTGCTTTGCAAGCTAAACTTTCTGCTAGATTTTATCACTTTTGTACTGTTTTTTGTTGAAGGATCCTTTGAACATATAGCTGGAAGAATTTAATTTTTTTTTTTTTTGGGGGGGGGGGGGGGGTAAAGGTTAGAGTCACCATCAGGATTTCAGTGCTGTATGTATGCCTATTGGGAAGGTATCTCTCAATTGGTGTCCCAGAGATACAGTAAGAGGTGAGTTAAAAATGTCCAAACCAAAGAAAAATCCAATCTCTGACAGTTGTTTCCAGAACCGGTGACTCCACTTGAAGGAATCTCGTCTACAGCTTTATCATTGAAAACCACAATATTTTGGATTTCTATTAATTTTCCATCACAAAGAAAAGATTCCCAAGGACTTATATCGGGAATAGCTTCCCACAGTGGAGATGCCAGCATCAATATAAATTTAACACAGGTTCTGATCTAAGTTTTGGCTGATGTTCTTCAAACCAAAACTAAATTTATAATCAACACCCAACATCTCATACTACCTACACTACACTACCTTCTTCATAATCAGTAAAGAAACCATGATTCTCACACTTTCCACACTGGCTTGACAGACTAGAATAGAGTTTTCATCAGGTGCAATAATTACCAAGTCTAGGGTTGCTGGAGGTCCAAATTGTGACTCGCAAGCCTTGTACACATGCTTTGACGGTCATATGCAAACGGTCGTACGACCACTCGTTGTATGCTCATCCGACTGTTAGTACATGTGATTAGAACAGCCTACGTACGACGGTCATACAACAGAGGTTGTACGAGCAAACTATAAAACTTTGGTAGTACCAACAAGCGGTCGTACAACTGTTGTATCATGTGTACAGAGAAGTTGGTCCAACAAGTTGTACTGTGCAAAACACGCATGCTCAGAAGTCAGGAATGGCCGGACGCTAATTTCATAAACCTGAACTTTCTCTTTATACGTTCATAACACATCACTACGTTCGGCTTGGTAGTACGATTGTGTAGTGCATGTCAGTATGCAAGTTACATGATCCAACATATGATTTGGTCCGTTCGGTCGTACGACCATCGAACCGTGTGTACGAAGCTTTATTCTTAAAACACTTCATACATCACTACATACCACTACTACAATGTCTTCCGTTCTTATTGGCAATTCACCAACCTCATCCTTTTTTCATTTAGAGCTGTCACTCAATCAGGGAGGTAAGCTAAGTTAAAAAGTGGCCAGATATGGCAAATAAAGTATAGAAAAAGATACCACAACTGATACATTTTTAGATCAGCGAGTACTCTCAAAATCTTCCAGCCCAACAGTGCTATTAGCCCTTGTTCACATTGAATGCAGCTTTGAAATCATGCAACTTCCGCTGAAATTTCACAATTTCATAGCCACATGTCAGTGCGACTTCAGGTGCATCTTTGAAGACATTTGTGCGGCTTCATGCACAGATGTCTATGCAAGTCGCACCCGTAAATTGCCAAAAGCAGTGCAGGAACTACTTTTTCAAATCCATTCGGCATCTCAAAGTCGACGTCGCACCAATTTGAACATGGCTAATGCTGACAATAGGGTGCAACTAGTCAATGCGATCTGACCAGTCAAATCGTATGACAAGTTGCTCCACCGTGAGGGCTTAGGGTAAATAGGATATTTCGACAACAGGGAGATTCCCCCACTGTCAGAATACACAGATCAGCACTGCAGCAATACAATAGCACAGCGGGGAGGATTCCCCCATCCACCTTTGTAGATCAACTTCTGTTCAACTGCAGGGGCCACACATGGATCAAAATTTGGCCGGTCCCTGCTGAACTGGCAGAAATTCTACACTGTGTGCACAATTATTAGGCAAGTGAATATTTTGACAAAATCTTTATTTTTATGCATAGTGTCCAACTCCAAACTGTATAAACCTGAATGCTTATTGGATTTAAGCATATCAGGTGATGTGTATTTGTGTGAGGGTGTGGCCTAAGGAGATCAACACCCTATATCAAGGTGTGCATAATTATTAGGCAGCTTCTTTTACTCAGGCAAAATGGGCTAGAAAACGGAAAATGTATTGTCAAATACTTACATTACCATAATTTTCCTTTCCTGATAGACTCCATGGCAGCATACGTGTGGGTGGCTCCGCCTCTGCAGCTACCCCATTGGACTTCTCTCCCATAAATCTTTGCTTTACCCAGAATGCCATGTTCCGTAACTAACCTACTCCGACATTTGGGAGGGAACCTCTGCTGCCATGGAGTCTATCAGGAAAGGAAAATTACGATAAGTATTTGACAATAAATTGTCAGGTTTCCTGACAGACTCCATGGCAGCATACGTGTGGGAAATAACTCGCTACACAAATGGGTGGGAAATGCTGATAACAGAAAAAAGGTTTAATTATTATTGTCAACTGAGAAAACTTGAAACCCAGGACAGAGCAGCTGGTTTGACACAATAGTGAGCCATAAAGGTATGTATGGACGACCAGGAAGCTGCTCTGCAGATCATATCCAGTGCTACATGGCATGAAGCTGCCCAAGAAGCTGCGATACCTCGAGTTGAATGCGCCGTCACTGCCTCAGGAGGAGCCAAGCCATTCGCTCTGTATGCCCACTGTATGGCCTGTAAAATCCAAGCTGATATCGATCTAGATGAGGCTCGTAAGCCCTTGTTTTTCCCTTGGAGAAGAACGAAGAGATGCTCTGACCTGCGAAAAGGAGCCGTGGCTTCCAGATATTGTCTTATGGAGCAAGCCACATCTAGGGGGTGGATCTCCCTGTTATCTGATGTCTTGAAGGTAGGGAGCACAATCTCCTGGTTCTCGTGGAACACTGTTGTTACTTTTGGTCTTGCTCCTAACATGGGTATCAACATTGCCCTGTCGGGAAAAAAGGTCAAGAAGGGCTCCACTGACCCCAAATCTTTAAGTTCTGATACCCGTTTGGCTGAAGTTATTGCCTCAAGAAAAACTGTCTTCATGGTCAATTCTTTTAATGACAGAGGCTTCGATGTAGAAGACGCTCGTTGTGATAACACATCCAGGACAAGAGGGAGGTCCCACTTGGGAAATCTTGGTCTCCTTTGTGGTTTTAGTCTGACTGCTCCTTTAAAGAATTGATGTATGAAACTGTCTCTTGCCCAAGAAGTGCAGATGAATGCAGAAATTGCTAACACCTGGACCCTAAGTGAGCTAACTGAAAGACCTAGATTGAGACCAGACTGAAGGAAACTAAGAATGTTCGCAGTACTTGAAGAGCTAACAAGGCCTGGTCTTGCACTCATGTGAAGGGAGAATCTTGCCCAGATTCGTTCATAGGTCTTATTCGTGCTTCCCCTTCTGCCATTCATAAGGGTCGGAATAGCCTCTTGAGGACAGCCTAGGGCTTCCAGCCTTTCCCTCTCAACGACCAGACCTTGAGGTGCAGAAATGATGGACAAGGGTGAAGATCTTTCCCTTGTGATAGAAGATCTGATCTGACCGGAAGAGGAACTGGTTCCCTGAAGCTGAGGAGCGTGAGAAGAAGGAACCACAGCCTGTTCGGCCAGCAGGGCAGTACTGCAAGGATCTCCACCGGCTCCGACCTGAGCCTCCACAGGAATGGAAGGATTAGTGGAATCGGAGGAAATGCATATGCCCTGCGGAACCTCCAATGGTCTGAGATCGCATCTATGCCGCATGCTTGGGGATCCCGGGATCTCGTGTAATACCTGTCCAACTTGTGGTTGCAGGCCGAGGTGAACAGGTCCACCTCTGGGGATATCCCCAATGTCAGGATCCACTTGAATACTTCTTCATGCAGGGACCACTCGTTGTTGTCTAGATGGTGTCTGGACAGAAAATCTGCCTGGGTGTTCAGTGTACCCGGGATATAAACTGCAGAGATGTTGCTGAGGTTTCTTTGTGCCCAATCCCTTATTTGCTGAACTCCCCTCAATAATGACCAGCTGCGGGTCCCCCCCTGCCTTCTCACATAGGCTACTGCCGTCGTATTGTCCATTTTTAGCATGACCTTGGTATTCATTCCTATCCCATTTGCCCTGAGCCATCTCCAACTGACAGTGGGCCCCCCAACCTGTACTGCTGGCGTCCGAGGTAATTGTCACCCAGGTGACTGGTTCCAGTGAGTGACCAACAGAGAGACTGTCTCATAGAAGATGTTATCCGAATACGTTGGGCCTTGCTGTGTGACTCCCACTGCTGTAAGAATCCCCTCTGGAAAGGGCGCATCCTCCACTGAGCCCATTTCACCATTGGGATGGATACTGTCATCATCCAAATCACTCTTAGACAATGGAGAGCTGAGAGCCTTGGAGATGAGAGGGCTCGATGGACTTGGTCCCGGATCACTCACATTTTTTCTTCTGGCAGAGAGATGGTGCCTGCCTCTGTATTGAAGAGTGCTCACAGGAAGATGAGAGATTGAGATGGTTGCAGATGACTCTTGTCTCTGTTCAGTAACCAACCAAACTCTTGTAAGGTGTTGATTACTAAGTCCCGATGAATCATCAGCTGTTCTTTGTCTTGGGATAACAGAATGAGGTCATTCAAGTAGTGATACAGATGCACTCCCCTGACCCTCAACAGTGCCACCACTGCCAGTAGTACTTTGGAAAAACTCTTGGAGATGTTGTCAGGCCAAAAGGAAGGCAGGTTAATTGACAGTGTTGCCTTTGGCAAAACACAGGTAGCACTAGAACTCTGCCACTATTGGGACATGAAAGTATGTGTTCTTGAGATTGATGGAAATCAACGAATCTCCCGGCTGCACTGCCTGCTGGATGGAGCTCAGAGACTCCATCTTGAATCTCTTTCTGAATAAATCGTCCGGAACTATCTTGACCACTTCTTGATCTAAAAGAGTCTTTACGTAGGTAAACAGCATTTCCCTCTTTTCCCTTGCTGATGGAACAGCCGTAGGGACAAATCTTAGCTTTGGGCTTCTTCTGAACACCCAAGCGTGACCGGCGGACGCAGTTTTGACTGCCCAAAAGTCGCAAACTGAGGCCGCCCAGACATGCCGAAAGTAATGCAGACGGGCACCCATCAGGCCTGTCTGAGAGAGCCCAAAAAGACTTAGATGGACCCTGTCCACCTGTGGAACTTCCTTTTGAGGTTTTTTGGGTTCCTGCCCGCCTGGCTCTCCAGGACCTTCTGAATTCACACCCAGGCTTATAACTGTGTGTTTCTTTACTGCGATCAAAGCCTTGTTTTCTTGTTGAGGGGCGTCTCTGTCCTGGCTGTTGCCAATCCTGTGGAAGAAACCCAGACTTCCCTCCCATGGCCCATGTGATAGCTTCATTCAGCTTATTCCCAAAGAGAGCTCCCTCAAAGGGAATTCGGCACCATGCCTGCTTGGAGGCCGGATCTGCCCACCACGGCCGGAGCCAAAGAGCCCGCTTAGCCGTGACTGATGCCAACATCACCCAAGCCACGAGATGGATGATGTCAAGGGATGCCTTCCCCATAAAGGCTGAGGCCATTCTTAGTTCTTGTATGGGTGAACTTCTGGCTGCTTCAGTGGAAAACCCCATTGGATCATCTCCACCTTATCCGACCAAATCTTCATGGCTTTGGAAAGTGTCGCCAAGGCCAAAGCTGGTTTACAAGCCATCCCAGCAGTTAGATTTATCCGTCTCAGATCTGTATCGATCCTTCTCTCTAGGGGGTATCTGAAGGGAGGGTTACATATCTTGCCAGTCTCATAAGGGTTGCGTCCACAAGCGGCACTACTTTCAACTGCTTAACTTCTTCCTCTTTAAAAGGATAAAGCTTTTAGACTTTTGAAGCAAGCGAGCCTCTTCTTTCCACTTTACTCCACTCGTCTGAGATAATTCTCTCATGCCCATGGCAGCCCAACCCCCCCACAGTAAGAACACACCCAGGGAACACAGTTAACACCTAGATCTCCCCCTGCAGGTTAACCCCTTCACTGCCAATGACATTTATACAGTAATCAGTGGACATTTACATTTCTGATCGCTGAATAAATGTCATTGGTCCCAAAAAAGTGTCAAAAATGTCCGACATGTCCACTGCAATATCGCAGTACCGCTAAAAATCGCAGATCACCGCCATTACTAGTAAAAAATAAAAAAAAATAAAAACCCCAGAAATTAATTCTCATCATCCGTAAACGCGGCCATTTTTGCGCAAACCAATCAATAGACGCTGATTGCGATTTTTTTTTATCACAAATATGAGGAAGAATATAAATCGGCCAAAACCGGTGAAAAAAAATGTCTTTTTATATTTTTTTTTTGGATTTGAATTTTAGCAAAAAGTAAGAAATTTGGGGATTTGGGTTTATTTGCAAAATGGTTGCTTTTCTTTTGTTTATAGCGGCGATCAGAAATGACACGGAGGTGATCAAATACCACCAAAAGAAAGCTCTATTTGTGGGGAAAAAAGGACGCAAATTTTGTTTGGGTACAATGTCGCACGACTGCGCAATTGTCGGTTAAAGCGACGCAGTGCCGAATCGCAAAAAGTGTTCTGGTCCTAAAGTGTGAAATTCTTCCAGAGGTGAAGTGGTTAACAGCCTTGACCACAGAAGGTACCAATGCGTACCTGAACCCTACTTCGGGTATCTCTTCCTGTGACTCTGTCTGAGTGGTCCAAAGACTGTTGGTCAGGCTGGAAGGGATCCAGATGATCATCCCCATCGCTCTCAACTGCCAGGGATCTGGGTGGATCTGCGGGGGCACACGAGGCTGGTGGGCTTCCCTTTCCAGCAAGGAATCATTTAATCAAAGCCTCCAGGTGCTGATCAGGGGTTTTTCTTTCACCTACTGCTTTTCCATAGCAGGGCTCACACAGGGATCTATATGCAGACACTATCACTTTACATCCCCAGCACATTTTCTCCCGGGGGTGGGAAGGGGAGTGGTGACGTGTAACTTCACTGCGGTGCCCTGACCCTGAGCGAGATCTATGCAGTCCGGATCTAGAGGAGGACTGATGATGATGCTGGTGGTGAGATTTGGATGGGCCTCTCTTTTTCTGTGAGCTTCGACGTGAGTCAGACCTACAAGGGCTGAGGGAGAAAGAGAAAAGAAGGGAAACCTTAAGCCACTGCTGAAGTCACTCCCTCCTAGTAGTACCAGCCTCCCCCCCACCCCCCAGGCTATCCTCTCAACCCCAGGAACCTAATGGTACCTGCCGTGCAAGGGCCGGACACTAGGGGGCAGAGAGGCATCCATCCTGGAACGAAGACCTGTAGGAGAGAGGAAGGACAGTCTCCAGCAACAGTCTCCAGCACTGTACCCTAAAACCAGTACAATCCATACCCAGACCTCTCTCCCCACCAGCTGCCCTACCTGAAGAGCTTGTCTGCTGTACGGGGCTCTCCGGCCTTAAATTAGGCGTTATGATGTCATCACCCAGTGCCACGCATGCGGCATGCACGAGCCAGGCCTCATTCGCGTTCTGCGGCCGTGCATGCGCAGAACAGCCGGCGGAACCCGGAAGACGGAAGCGGCGGCCAGAACGCACAGTGGCCGCCATGACTGTCAGCAGAGCCAAGCCTCAGCCTAAAGAGAAGACAAACACAAAACAGACATACCAGACAGGTAACAACAAGCACTTGCTGCCATGTGAAAGGGTGGATCTCACCACTTCTGCCGCCGCTATGCCACCAGGGAAAAAAACGAGTGTCCCTGTGTCCAAGGGCAGATAATGGCCACCTGCTCTCAGCTGGGCTATCAGGCCAACGCACAAGTCCCCTGCATTTTCAGCGCTTACTCTGCTCACTCCATACCCCGCTCTCAGCTGGGGCCTGTAGGAGGGACGTATTCTCCTGGCCAAGGCAATATTACGCGGCAAGGCATCTTCGGTAGCTAAAACTATCCACTGGTCCAACAGAGGAGTACAAAAAAGGAACACGGCATGCTGGGTAGAGCAAAGATTTAAGGGAGAGGAGTCCTATGGGGTAGCTGTGGAGGCAGAGCCACCCACATGTATGCTGCCATGGAATCTGTCAGGAAAAGAGATTTAATTGACTCTGAAAAGTTAAAAATTGTAAAAAGTCTTTCAGAGGGATGCAGCACTTTTGAGATTGCTAAGATATTGGGGTGTGATCACAGAACCATCAAACGTTTTGTTGCAAATAGTCAACAGGGAGTTGCAAGAAACATGTTGAGAAAAAAAACAATGCAAATTAACTGCCAGGAATTGAGGAAAAACCAAAGAAGAGGCTACCAAGAACCCATTATCCCCCAGTGCTGTCATATTCCAGAACTGCAACCTACCTGGAGTGCCCAGAAGTAGGGATGAGCCGAACACCCCCCGGTTCGATTCGCACCAGAACATGCGAACAGACAAAAAGTTTGGGGGAACATCCGAACACCATTAAAGTCTATGGGACCTGAACATGAAAAATCAAAAGTGCTAATTTTAAAAGCTTATATGCAATGTTATTGCCCTAAAAAGTGTATGGGGACCCGGGTCCTGCCCTAGTGGACATGTATCAATGAAAAAAAAAGTTTTTAAATCAATAGTTTTTTCAGGAGCATTAATTTTAATAATGCTTAAAGTGAAAAAAATGAAAAATTCCTTTAAATAGTGTGCCTGGGGGGTGTCCTTAGTCTGTGCGTAAAAGGGTGCATCTCTGTGAGGTGTAGAACACAGCCAGAGCAAAATGACATTTCCATAGGAAAAATTGTCATCTAAAGCGAGCGACCCCCCCCCCCCCGAACCGTACCAGGCTACATGCCCTCAACATGGGGAGTATGGGTGCTTTGGGTGAGGGGGGACTCTGCCCCCCCCTCAAAGCACCTTGTCCGCATGTTGATGGGGACAAGAGCCTCTTCCCCACAAGCCTGGCCTGTGCTTGTGGGGTCTGCCGACGGGCGGGCTTATCGGAGTCTGGAAGCCCCCTTTAATAAGGGGGCCACCAGATCCCCCCCCCCCTGTAGTTTTTGACAAGTCCTTTATTTTGTAAAATAGCTCTTTTCTTCTTTCTTCCTCCATCTTCTCCTGCCCGGTCCTTCTTCTGGTCTTCTGCTTCTTCTTTTAGTCTTCTGGGCCCAACCCCTGGGCTGTGGACCTGTACCAGTCCACGGCCTGTTGATGACCGGGCCACACAGCGGGAGGTAAGTTGCAACCGCGGTCAGGACAGGGCCAACACAGACCGCAGTCATCACTCCTGCCCTGCAGTGCAGCCATGCCTGTGCCTCCTGGCTCTCCTGCCTACCATGTCATCCTATCAGCACAGCAGGGGCCAGGAGGAGCTGGAGATCTGCACAGAAAGTGGGAGTCTTTTCATATTAACAAATGGGTAATTAATGCTTGTTAATATGATCCAGATCTGCAGCTCCTCCCGCCCCTGCCCTGCTTATAGGATGACATCGTTGGTGGGGCAGGAGACCCTGGAGATGACACACAGGCTGAATCCTGCCTCTGCCTTGCTGAAGGTAGGACTGTACAGGGAAGGCAGAGAGTAAAAGGGGGCACTGTGATTAGAAAGAAAAGGAGGGGGACATGACTGCTAGGGGCACTGTAATGTAAAGGGGCACTGTGATATGAAGGGGGCTGCACGGTAAAGGTGCACTTTAATTACAATGCAGTCCCCTTTATATCACAGGGCCCCTTTACATTACAGTGCAGAGGACCGACTCTGTGAATATCCCATCATCGACCACCTCCAAGAATGCACCCCCCACCCCCAGTTCCTGGAAAATATGGCTGCCACGAAACCGGTCCTGGTGCAAAAAAGTTTGGACACCGCTGCTGTAAATTACTCTAAATATGAAGCACTTACAATGACCAGGGCCATCTTTAATATTGATTGGACCCTGGGCAAATATTTTCTTGGGCACCGCCCCCCCCCCCCATGCAATTTCACTCTCCACCTGCTCTGAGACATACAATAAATAGCAATTAGACTCAAAATCAATTTACTGAATCAGATCAGCAGTGATTTTGATTGGTTGCCAGAGGCTACAGCATATCATTGCTGCTTGCTGTCTGGTTGCTAGAGGTTACAGCACACATTACTGCTCACTGATTAGTTGCTAGAGGTTATAGCACATGCTTTCTGCTTGTTTGGTTGCTAGAGATTACTGTACATCAATACTGCTCACTCATTGGTTGCTAGAGATTACTGCACATCATTACTGCCCACAGATTGGTTGCTAGAGGTTACAGCACATCATCTCCTCACTGCCTGCACACCATGAACTGGGGAGCACAAAGTCGCTTTCCTGACACCACAGAAATGTGCTGCCCTTTAGCAGATACACAGCAGTGCCATCAATTATCAATGACACCCTCATGCATCTGCTGACATGGGCTGTGGACTTTCAAGCATGTCTTTGTCTCCCCAGTGGGCAGCATTCAGTATAGGTGATGGTGAATATGACCTCAGGGGGGCATGATGTACATATCAATGCCACCTTTGTTTACATATCAGTGCAGCTGGCCTCCACTATTTACATATGAATGCTGCCGCTATTTACATATCAATGCTGGTTATTTACATGTAAACACAGCTTTAGTAGCAGCGCTTAGATATCAGGACACAGCACAGGTCTAAAACTTCAAGGGACAAGGGAATTTAAACCAGGATAGTTGGCAAGTATGAGGCAGCTGCTTTGGGCCCCACAACAATGACAGGGCCCAGGGCAGCTGCCCCTTTTGCCCTGCCTTAAAGACGGCCTTGACCATATCTGTTTTCTATTCACATATTTATTTGTAAAAAAAGGTTTAAAAACCATTTATCATTTTCTTTCCACTTCACAATTACTGTATGTGCCATTTTGTTTTGGTTGTAACATGACAAAATGTGGAAAATTGCAAGGGTTATGAATGTTTTTCAAGGCACTGTATGTAATGTAAAGTAACCATTTTTATTAATGCAATGCACACTACAGAAGAAAAATACACATGGTTATGTGAGTTTATCTCAAAGACCTAACAAAGTACTGTATAAAGGAACATTTGTGGTTTCATAATGATTGCCTAACTAAACTAAGTGCTTGAATGAGGCAAGATGTAGTGGTCTGATAAAACAGAGCATACAATATATCAACCTGATTTCTACTATAGATTAAATGTCACAATTACTTATATATTCATAGTAATTACATATGAAGGCTGTTCCTCTTGTTTAGAAGTGCTGCACAGGTGCTCTCCTGTTACTGTCAGGAAAGTCTTATATGCTATAGGACCCATATATAGGTATGAATATTATGTGCATGCTTTAGATTAGTGCTCCTTAACTTTTCTCCATCTCACGGCACCCTTTAAAATTATGCACAATCACGAGGCACTACATTCTAAAATGTAAAAAACGAATGGTTTTACATATCACAGCAACATCCACACAAGTAGGATACCCAACATTAGAGGTGAATTATTTTTCATAAACAAACACACCTTAGCACTCTGGTACTGACTAGTATTCCTATGTTTCTCTTCTCCCTCTTTCAGCTAATGTGACCCCATTGCTGATGGAGGGGGCAAACGAGGATGCTATACAGGCACCCAACGTCCTCCTTATCAACCGATGGGACTAGAAGGTTGTAATGTTGCACAATGGAAACCTGTGGCTATAGCCTATGTGTAACTTAAAGGCAGGCTTAATCCTCCTGCTGGTTTGTAGACAATTGTTGGCCAATTTTTAGGCATTTTGCCAAGGCAACCCTGAAGAAACCTGTGGGCACCCTAGTTGAAAATAAGCCATTTTAGGTTATACTCCTTACATACTCCTTACATTTTGTTAAAGAGGAACTGCAGTCTACTCACATAATTTGTAATAAAAACATCTTCGCCATTCTGAAGAATGCCTCCAAACACTCTGCATATTATTTTATATATACTGTGATTCTGCTGCAGAAATCTCCCTCCAGAGTCTGGCTGCAATCATTTTAACTGTAGGCAGCTGAAGCTGATGCCTGTTCACATCCTGGATTCACACAGAGGCACACCTCCAGCTCTGCAGCTCTCATTGGCCCCCCTCCCTTTCTGGAAAACGCTCACGAGAGTCAAACGCCTAGGCTTTTTTACCAGACAAGAAACAGGAACTGGGCTATATAAAGTATTTACTGGCAGAAAAAGAAAAATGTTTTACTATCCAAAGTTAAAACAACAAGTGCAGAGGATTTAATAGATGGAAAGATGAAAAAATGGCTGAAGTTCCGCTTCATGCCTGCACGCACAAGTTTATCACATGGGTAAGTGGTATGCGTAAGGAATGGGGTATTGGGGGCCAAATCCCTCTGCCTTCTAGAGTGTCTGTTCTTGGCACCTGGAGCTGCACAGCTCAAGCACCCCATTGTGCAGTTATTTCTCTTCCCTTGTGAAGGGATTTGACAGGTCATTGGCAGAAAGAGGGAAGACTCTGATGGAGGGGGGGAAGGGGACAGACAAACCCATCAGAGACACTCTATTGCACCCCCACATCCCGCTCTGCCCTCTGCCGGTTGTCAGAGACAAAAGGCAAGAGTAAATTGGGTCAAATAAGAGAAATAGCAACCATGGGAGTCGCATTGTTTTGGAAACAGCGCTTACCCTGAAATCAGGGGGGGTATATTTATGGAGGTAACTATACGAAAACACAAAATAAAAAAAATGAACTGCACCACCATATATGTCAACTGTATAATTTATTGAAAAAGGAAAATTCACATGACATGCCCTTCACCATCCATCCCATGTCCTGGATGACAGCAAGTCCTATTATCCCCTCTACACCCCCTTTGGTGGACCATTCCCACCCTAGCCCACCTATCCGCCTCTGACCTCTTCCCCCTCCCAAGGAGGCATGAGGTTATTGGTCCCCGGGAACTAGGTGCCCCTCGTAGCCCCCCTCAGATGTTCCCCATGTCTGTCCCACCACCTATCTATCCCCCTCTTGTCCTGGTATAATTGCAGAGGAGGTGTAGAGGGGATAATAGGACCCGCTGTCATCCAGGACATGGGATGGATGGTGAAGGGAATGTCGTGTGAATTTTCCTTTTTCAATAAATTATACAGTTGACTTATATGGTGGTGCAGCTCATTTTCTTATTTTGTGTTTTCGTAAAAGTAAATTGAGGTCTGTGGCCCACCTTGCTGGCCTTTTTTTCCAAACTTTTTTGGTGATCGGGACTATCTGCACTGTGTGTTTACATTGGATGCTCCTTTTCATCTATCACAAACTGGGAAGCCGCCTTAAACCTCTATCAGCTACATTTTCTACTCTGTGGACTTTTTCCAGTCATATCATACCTTATTGTTGGCTATAGATTTATGCTACCGTGTTATACAACTATGTTTAAGTGACATCGCTGCACATTCTATAACTATTTTTTCCAAACTGACAGGTTATTACTTCAGTTGCTCTTGACTTAGAAAAATAAAACTTGTACAAAATGTGCAACAACAGAGTTTATTCTTTCACATGTAGCGCCCACATAGTATAGGTGCGTTTTCTAGCAGGGTTTTTGTCTAGGAGAGGTAAATTTAGTCAGGCCTGACTGTAGTGTGCAGACCTGGATGTTTTGATCTGGGCTAGGAAGAGAAGCTCAGGGAGGATTGGGTAGATGTAACAGATGAGGTCACCAGAACCTCCCACTTCTTTCTAGAAACCTGGAGAAGGTTTTCTGGTCAGAGAGCTGGGAGGTGGGTGGAGCCATCTGGAGTGTTCTAGGGAGCCCTGACCAATCCGTAAGCAGGGTTAGCAGGGGGCAGGCCTCCTTAAATACTCAGAGCTGGCCCAATTTGGGAGGAGTAGTGTCGGATGGAAGTCTGTAGATGTAGCAGAGGCGCTGTGGTGCAGGCCCTTACCCGGGAGTGGGGTTGCCACCTGTCCGGGATTCACCTTGACAGTCCGGGTTTTGAATCATGGGTCAGGGTTTCAGGCAGACTGAAACTCGGACATAATATTCAGATTGGTCTGTGGCTCCCCAAATAACAAAGATAGTCACACACAAATTTGTTGCTGTCCAGGAGCTGAAGGCATCTGTCTGGGGGCAGGTCCAGCATCACTGGGGGCAAGGCAATGATGTCAGCAAGAGCAATTTGGCCACACCCAATGTTACCTGCGGCATGTTCCTTTGGGCACCCAAAGGTGTCCCAGGCCACTAAAGTGTTTGGGGTTGGCTTGAAGAAAAGGTGGCAACCCTACCAGGGAGGTCTCCCCAGTCTGGGGAGGGTGACCTTGGGGCCTGGGAGTTAGGGTGCAGCCAGGAAGGAGAGTGATTCCTGGAGGCACAGGAGGAACAAGAGAGTAGAGGAGGCTCTGAGGAAGAGGCCACGGCCTTGCAACGCGTCAGCCGATCTGTCCAAACCACCAGTGTGAGGCGGTCGTACTGATGTGACCCACTCCTTCACTTTGACGTTTGTTACAAGAGTTCTTTTGTGAGTATGTCTTTATGAGCTTTTTACAATAAAGATACTAAGGATAATGCGCTAGGGCAGTGCGCCTTTTTGTGCTTCTTTTTCGTTTCAACAGTAGAGGTGCTACAGGAGGAGAGAGAGAGACTTTAAAGTATCCACCGGTGCGGTGAGTGACGGTCCCTGGGACTGGAAGGGAAAGCGCTGGAGCCGGCTGGGAGAGAAATGGTGGACAGTCTGTGGGAGCCTTGGGAGCCAGTCAAGGGAAAGGAGAGCCACTACCAGAGAGCAGGTCGATGGGACCTGGAAGTGGATGGGCTGGGAGTTGTAGTCCATCAAAGGCCCAGTTAGCACTAAAGTACTTTGCTGCACATTCATGGGCCCGTGATACCTGACCTGTAATGGGTGTTCCTGAGGTCCTGCTGAAACAGGGTAGGCCTCACCACTTGCTAACCGCAGTGAAGAGAAAGGTATAGAGAAGCGTGATAAATTTCCCTTGAGGCTGGAAACTAAGTTCTGAGCTGGAGAGAAGCAAAGAAGTGTAAAGCTGTGAGTTCTGAGTAGTGAGAGAACTGCAAGAGAAATGGTCAGCAAGTGAAGTGCTGGAGAGTTGAGAGGAGCAATAGTCTGCAGAGGGAGAGTCTGCAGTGAAGTGCGCATATACAGGCTTGTATATGGGATCTTTGTACTATAATTCTTTGGGCATCCCACAGCTACCCCTTATCCCCACCCAAGTTATTTCCTCAATATAAAACAACAAAAACAAGAGCCGGTCTGGTCAATGTCTCTGGATGTGTGATATATGGTGCGACTGAGGTCAGCTATCAGGTGAACCACTACTACAAGCCACGCTCAAGGGAGCACATGGCTACATTTGGGGGCTCATTTTCCAGGATTACCTGTGAGGCAGTCAGTCATCGCCCATAGCAACCACAAGAACTGAGCCAGAGGAATATTTAATATATTTTATTGCCAACGTGGACTTAACCGGGATAAGAACTGTGTACTTTGCCTTAAACTGTGCTAAATAAGTGTGTCGTTGTTCATAGCAACCAGCGGGAGCCACCAACAGATTGTTGCCTGCTTACCCAGCCACTCCAAAACAGCACTGGGGACAGACACTTAAAAATACCAATCCTGCAATTCAGTGACTTTATACCATGTGTCGATGCCCATGGCAACCATGGCGGGCAAACGCGGCCATGGATTACAAATATGTCCTGCGCCATGCTACGGCCAGACATTCCCCCTGGATTACAAATATGCCCAGTGTTCTACTAAAGCTGCTTACAAGTGCTTTGCCAATGACTGCTCCAATTCCTGCAAACAGTAAAGTATGCCTGGGACTGTTCTTGTTGCTAGAGGGAGAGACAGTGTATGGGGTGTGCTTTCCAGCAGAACAGTGGATACTACAGCTTACTGTTACTATCGGCAACCACTGTAAGAGTCAACAAGCCTGGACAAGTCCTGCTAGCGTCAGAGTGTCTGTAAAGTTTTGTTCTGCATACAAGGGGTTACAGTTCGTTACACGCAGCACGCCTGCTTATCATGACGTTTGGCGCCAGCTCGTCTGGTAAGGTAGGGGCGGCACCACACCCTAGAAGAAGCTGCGCACCTGCAGCTAGCACCAGTCACCACGAGGAGCAAGATGGCGGAAGGTGGGATACTGCTTCCAGCGCTGACCTGGCTGCCAGAGTGGCAGCAACGGACCCTGGTTGACACGGGGTTCGGTTGGAGCCAAGCGGAGGAATCGCCCTGGGAGTCATCGATGAGATGGAACGGCTGTGCCTCATATGCCTGGACTGCCGGATGCTTGCCTTGGACGTCGCTGCCTGGGCCCGGTGTGGCATGGTGATGCTCCTCTTACCCGGCGGGTATCTACAGAGCAGGAGCCACGATACTACTCGGTGGACCTGCAAACAGGGCTTTGTTGTCCGTAGCTGCGGAAATCCCGGGCCTGATGACATCGCCACAAGGCGGAGTGGATTTGCGGCCTAGTGACTCCCCCACAAAGATCAAGGATGAAAGGGAAGGAAAGACTGTCATGGCCCACAGCCTGGTTGGGAACTTGGGAACCGTGAGTACCATTGAGCAGGAGCCCGGCGTCCCTGAAATGCCGGCTGTATCCCCACCTGCAAGCACCTGTGTTAGGCTGGAACCAGTTGTTGAAGGGGGTGCCCCCTGAGAAGCTGGATGAGGATACAAACCAGAGGGCCATAGATTGGGGTCACCCAGACTGGTAGCAGAATTTGGGTCCCTTGAACACTTAGCTTAGTGGTCGTCTCATAGTGAGGAATCAGCTGGGGAACTGGAGACAGGAGATTCATCAGCTCTCAATTCCTCCGATGAGGGTGAGAAGGAATCCTCTCAGGGTACCAGTTCAGCAACAGGAACTCCCAGTCTTCTTTACCAGACTTTCCTAAACCGGCCTTCCACTACCCAGACCAGAGCACCTGCATACCGGCAAATGGTAGTGGGATCCCCTGCTACTCAAGTTAAGTCTGGGAAAGGGAACCGACTCAAGTTGCCTAGGCTTTCCCGGTATCAGCAGGAGGTCCAACGCTGGGTTGCTTTGGAGTGGGGCCTGGACTACCCTTACGTCCCGCCTCATGTCATGGAGATCGTCAAGAGCTCAAGGGAAGAGTGGGAAGACGAGATGACATGGGACTATCTTCATGTGCCTAAGCCCTTGCGGGATCCTGAATGCAGCTTCTGGGCAAGATTCAGAGAGTTGAAGAGGGAATGGAGCCTCAGGCAGACCAACAAAAAGGATTGTGTTATGATTGTGAAGCCCAATCAGCCTGCAAGGAGCTACTCTATTTAAATTCAGGGAGAAGGGGACCAGCTTTTGAGATTGCTGGATCCTTATTATTATGTGTAAGACTGTGGTGTAGCACAGACTATACAGCACATCCCAGGACTCTTGTGAGGAGTATTGGGGTGTGCACTTTTCCCCTTGAACTGCAGGACAAACTAGCCTGCCACCCTGTGCCCAGTGGAAGAGACTGTTCACTGCAAGGACACTTCTGCGGTGAAGTTTGCCCTCTTTGCTTTTTTCTTTGAAGCCTACTGCCTAGGAGGGGCTCCTCCCACCAAAGACTTTAAGGAACTGTCAATAGGTTTTTTTTTCTGCTTTGCTGTGAGTATATAACCCCTCACTGGCAGAGCAGGCAGGTCAAGAGTTGTGTGGAAAGTTATGTTTCTATTAGGAGGCTTATAACCCCCTCCTAATAGGTTGTTTGTTAGTTTAGATAGTTGTGTTTCCCTTCTCTTAGGATTCCTAATAGAATGGCTGTTCATCTTTATCCATCGAGAGTCAAGCCAAACGACAACTGTTGCTAACTAGGCAGGTGGAGGGTTTCCCTTTAGGGGGAGGTGCTCTGGCCCAGAATATGTACAGTATGCTACAGGTAGATGCAGGGATTGTGGATAGGAAATGTGATAAACTGTATATTGTAAATACTGCAAAAATGGAGATGAAATATTTTTAATACTGGGAGCTGGGAGGTGGGTGGAGCCATCTGCAGTGTTCTAGGGAGCCCTGACCAATCCCCAAGCAAGGTTGACAGGGGGCAGGCCTCCTTAAAGACCTCAGAGCCGGCCCAATCTGGAAGGAGTAGTGTAGAGTGGAAGTCTGGTGATATAGCAGAGGCGCTGTGGTGCAGACCCCTACCCGAGAGGTTGCCCCAGTCTAGGGAGGATGACCTTGGGGCCTGGGAGTTCGGGTGCAGCCAGGAAGGAGAGTGATTCCTGGAGTGGCACAGGAGGAACAGGAGAACAGTGGAGGTGCTACAGGAGGAGAGAGAGACTTTAAAGTATCCACCGGTGCGATGAGTGACGGTCCCTGGGACTGGAAGAGAAAGTGCAGGAGCAGGCTGGGGAGAGGAATGGTGGACAGTCTGTGGGAGCCTTGGGAGCCAGTCAAGAGAAAGGAGAGTCTCTACCAGAGAGCAGGTCAATGGTACCTGGAAGTGGATGGGCTGGGAGTTGTAGTCCATCAAAGGCCCAGTTAGCACTAAAGTACTTTGCTGCACATTCATGGGCCCGTGATACCTGACCTGTAATGGGTGTTCCTGAGGTCCTGCTGAAACAGGGTAGGCCTCACCACGTGCTAACCTATGGTGCGATTGAGGTCAGCTATCAGGTGAACCACTACTACAAGCTACTCTCAAGGGAGCACATGGCTACACACAGTTGCCTTTCTCTAAGGTAAATACGAACTCCATTGGGGGCCACCTGGCTGTCAGTTTCAGAAGTTTCTTTCCTCCAACAAAGGAGAGCCTAACTGTTCTTCACCCCCTTCTTCAAGGGAGTAGTGCCTTGCTATGCCTAAAGGGAGTGCCAAATGTCACCTTTCTCCTAGGCAAGATCAGTCTCAACTTATCTCCCGAAGGCTACCAACCCAAGATCTCTCCTGGGGACCTTAGATACCCAGAAGTAAACAAGTCAATGCAGCCTGGCATTACACAGGCAGAAGCCATTAAAGGGACCTACACCCCATTACAAGTGTGCACCAGGGAGTAAAAGCATGCATGTGTGAAGAAGACACCAAATTTTGTACTTCACTTTTAAATCACTTGCGCTTCACCTGATCCAAACATCTTCCTTTTTATTTTTGACTTAGCTTATCAAGTTTTTCTTTTTGCTTTCTCTCAACTATCTGCTTTCAAATCACCTTGGGTCATAGGCATGCGCACAGGATGTGCCTGGGCACACCCTAATCACCCTGTGTGGGGCAGATTCCCCCTGTTTAGACCCTTGATATTTCACTAAAGTCCCATAACGGGGATCTAAAACAACTGTAAGAAAATAATTAAAAAAATAAAATTATAAAAAATAAAATAATTGCAATAACACTACTGCCACCAATCTCTGCCCTACAGATACCGTCTACTGCTCTATTGACACTGTCAGTATATATATATATATATATATATATATATACACACTCACACACTTATGTGTTTGAGATTTGGGGTGCACACCCTAATACAATAAGCTGCGCACCCCTATGCCTTGGGTTCCTTCTTCTGACCTCTTTTAGATTTGAACACATTGCCTCTACATTTTTGCTGCTAATTATTGCTTGATTCTGACCTTGTCTTGGTCTGCAGTCTTGACACCTTGTTTTCCCCTGAAGTCCTGGTGCCTGCTCATGAGCTGTGGACGGGCAGGAGTGACTGGCTCAGGCTTTCAGCAGCTCTGACCATATGGACGCGACCTTTCCCCAGCCTGGACCAGCTCTCTGACATCTAAAAAGAAGGTTTGGAACTTTGAATGAGGCATACATGCCTCCATCCCAATTGCAGCACAGCATATAAAAGGAGGGTTTTGGGACTTTGAATGAAGCATGCGTCTACAGTGACAAGTCAAACAAGGTGGGTCTGGCTCTCTGACATCAGCCGACAGTGGGTCGCTCTGCTGAAAACGGGTCACAGGAGTGCAGAGCAAACTGCACTCCTGTGATGCACAGGAGAAGTACAGCCAAACGAGCTTTGGCTGTACTTCTCCTTTAATTATCTAAATTATACCATTGAATTAATTGGCATTTATGCTCAGTCTTCACATGAATGTAAAAAAATAGAAATCAAAACTTGCTAAATGTAACCAGGGTAACTAATTAAAGGTATGTGACTATGAGGTAGGGATACAGTATTAGGACATTTATATGTTTATGTGCGTTAATCATCCATTGATAGCTAAGGTGTGCCTTTTACCTATATGAAAATGGATGCACAGTGAGTAGAGCACAAAAGAAGCTGTAAATACGCCAGAAAAGTAGATAACTTTCAGTTTCTGCACTTGCAGTGACAGATGCGCTGTGAAGACTCCTCACATCATCCCTGGGTAACTGTGTATTCATATCACTGCTGGTGCTTTCATTACACATTTTGAAGTAGCAAAGATTGGGAAGTGTAGTTACATGTACAGTGATGTATTATTGCTACAAGATGTACCAAATTACACAGTTACATAACAGGCGTTGCATCATAGGTCTCCTTAGGTACCTCCAGCCTTTAGGGCTCAAAGTGTGGAAAAAGTGATATTTTTCTTCCTTTGCAGCCGTCCACATCAACTGGAAAAATCTCAAGGTGCCATTTAGTAGTACTACATTGCATTACAGGCTTCTCTGAATTCAAAGTGCATGCACAGCCCAAACTTTTTTTAGTCATAAAGCAGGCATCAGCAACCTTTTTCCACTTAAGGGCTGGATTCACTTTATGTGAATGCATGGAGGGCCGCATTCACCTGCTAATAAATGAAGATAATAATCTGGATCCCTTTACATTAAACAGCTTCCGCACTTCTGGACCCCTTTACATTACACAGCCCCACACCTCTGGACCCCTTTACATTACGCAGGGGGGGGGGGGGGGGGGGGGGGGGGGGGGGGGGGGGGGGGGGGGGGGGGGGGGGGGGGGGGGGGGGGGGGGGGGGGGGGGGGGGGGGGGGGGGGGGGGGGGGGGGG
>BLSH010098865.1:971064-981748 GCA_018402905.1 Glandirana rugosa | reverse complement strand
TATCTTTAAGACTCTATCAGCGCCTTAAATCCCTGATAATGAGGCGAGTGATGTTAGATGGGTGGCGGCATGACTGTGGCTGTTTATGTGTGTGTCAGATCACTACAATTTGTGCTTGAAGCATCTGGGCCGACAACGGATGGTCTTCATCTACCTCCTCAAAGGCTCGGGCCATTATTGGGGCTAGCAGGTGGGCAAACATTTTGTAGAATTTAGGTGAGTAACCATCTGGGCCCGGGCTTTTACCGTTTTTGAGGGTTTTAATTGCGCTTAGGAAATCGGAGATGGAGATTGGTACCTCCAATTCCTCCTTAGCTGTGTCTGAGATCGTGGGTAGGGCTGTTTCATGGATATAGTCCGTGATGGATTGAGGGACTGTGTGTGTATTTGTCGGTGTCAGTACGGCGGTGGGTAGATTGTAGTGAGCGGAGTAATAGTCCCTAAATTCCGCGACTATCTCAGAATTTCTATTGAGAGCAGTGTTATCCGAAGAACGGATGTGGGTAATGTTATGCCTGTGTTGCCGAGGATGAATGATTTGCGCTAAGTTTTTCCCGCATTTATTGGCCTGACTATAATGTAGGTGTCTGGCTTTGTCTCTGGCAGCTGTGGATCGTTCCGCAATGTTGCATAGAAGATCCCAACGGGCGTTCGATAGGTCTATCAAGACCTCTGGGTCTAGGGTGCGTTTGTGTGTGGCTTCTAATGAAGCAATGATGGCAAAAAGTCGTTTAATGTCTTCCGTACGTGCCTTTTTCAGTTTTGAGCCGTGTTTAATGAAAATCCCTCGTAAGACACATTTCAGTGTCTCCCATTTAGTCATGTCAGAGGTAGTGTCATTAGCGTGGGTCAACGTGAACTCCTGTATGGCCTTAGAAATCTCAGAGGTACAAGCTACATCTGCAAGTAGGTTGTCATTAAGGCGCCATGTCGCTCTACGGATTGGATTAGGGAATCTGCCCAAAGTCAAGTGCATGGGGGCATGATCAGACCATAGTTTCAGGCCAATGGAGCAGGATGGGTTGAAGTCCAGCAAGGATCTAGAGATGAATACATAGTCAATTCGACTATATGATCCATGTGCAGGGGAGAAGTACGTGAAATCCATATCAGAGGGGTGCAGAATTCTCCAGGAATCCACTAATGCTATGTCTTCCAAAAGGGATCGTATTCTGGTGAGAGTGGAAGGTGTGATATGGGACTTACCCGTGGACGTATCCATCCTGGGAATGAGTGGCACGTTCAGATTGCCTCCCAAGATCACGTTGTGGTTGCCAAAGGATGCCAGGCGTGCTGTCATGGAGGAAAGGGCTCGGTGTTGTTCCTGGTTGGGAAGATATATGTTAGCAATTGTAAATATATTATTTTGATATTTGAGTTTTATAAATAGATATCGGCCTGAGGGATCTGCAAGGGTTTCCAGGACCTCTAGAGTGAAGGAGTTGTGAAAGGCTATAGAGACGCCCTTTGACCTTGCTAGCGGGTTAGTACTGTGGAACCACATTGTGTAATGTTTATCGCAAAGATGTGGGATTGCATCTGATCGAAAGTGCGTCTCCTGCAGCAGCAGGATCTGCGTACGAGACCTGTAGAAGTGGTATAGGATTTGCCTCCTTTTTTCTGGTGTATTAAACCCTCTACAATTCAAGGAAGAAACTTTCAGTGTTAAGGTGGAAGCCATGAGTTAGGCGTGGAGGAACTGCAGGCAGAAAACACAACATAGCTCACCATGTCAGGTATAAGGGTGGTTTTAAACCAAGTAAAACAGGGAATCAGTAGAAGTAGAAAGGTAAGAAAAAGAAAGGGAAAGAGTAAGAAAGCAGAAAGTGGCCGAGAAACCGGCCAGTTAATCAAACTGAGTGTCCCTCTAGAAGGGTCACAACTTGTGTAACAGATAGAGAATAATGGTACATTTGGGGGCCCTCCATCCATCCACATCAGGTTGATAAAATGCAGAACAATCAAATAGATGGAGGGACAGTGTCCCCCAGTGGCCGTGGGTGGTAATGCCATTGGCCACCGTTGAGGGGGGAAATCCATACTAAGTGGTGTAATCCACAGAGTCACTTAAGGCTCTGTAAACCCTAACGTGGGGTGCGTGGCCTATTATATGCCGGGCATCCTGCCTCGGCCTCTAGCACCAATTTAAGACAGTATAATGTTGTGGTAATAGTGATAGGATTGCTTAGGAAAAAGGGGAGGGGGAAGGTCCCTTCCACCCTACGGTCGTCCGCCGGGTGAAGGGGAATGATCGATGAGCTAGGTATCGTAGTGAATGGATCGAGGGGTCCCCCCCCCCAAAGTCTGCAGCGCCCAATATTACAATTAAATCGGCAACATGTAATTTAAACTGGGAACCAGAAGAAGAAAACAAGTGAAATAGAAAAAAAAAACTGTATATTGTGAATAAGTCTAACGGACTCTGCAGCCATATTAAAAAAACAAGAACTGGCCATGCTGCAAAACGAGCGTAACGGTGGGTGCAACAGTCCAAGTCCGTCGGACCTATGAAATCCAACATGAGTGGGATCAGACCGCTAGGATGTGGGTCCAGGGAAATTCAAGACACCAGGGACCAGGTCAATCAAGCGTGGATGTCAGTCCCATCAGCCGATGGGTATGAGCCGATTTTCAGCCCACCGAAGATTTGGAAGCAGTAGATCTGGAGCGCTTGTTCTTCGTGTGGGTCTTCCAGCCAGAGGAGACAGGGAGACCAGGTGCAGCCGAACGGAGAGGCCAATCCGGAATGTTGATTTGGGGGAGTTCAAAAGTCCCCAGAAAGTTCGCTAGGTCTCCAAGGGTGCGAAAAACCGCCGATTTGCTGTTGTGGGGGGCAGAGAGCTGGAATGGGAACCCCCATTTGTATTTAATTTTCTTTGCTTGCAGAGCGTCTGTGACTGGTCTCAGTGCTCTTCTCATGGATAATGTCTGTTTAGACAGGTCAGTCAACAGCATCACTGGGGTATCATTAAACATAATCTCGTCTTGCAGGCGTGCGGCTTGCATAATCTCATTTTTGACATTGAAAAAGTGAATCCTACAAATCACATCCCTTGGATATGCTGGGTTGGGATTATGGGGCCCCAGGGATCTATGAATGCGGTCAATCGTCAATCGGAGTGACGTCACGCGACTCCGGCCAGTCACAGCACCGGACTCGTGGCCCCGGAAGGAAGAGGGGCAGAAGATGGACGCCGCCAGCAGAGGGGACATCGCTGGATGTCGCAGGCTTTGTTTGCAGGTAAGTGGCACATAATGGGCTATTATGCGATGCATAGTAGCCCACTATGTTTCTACTTTACAGGGGGACATAGAGGAAGTAAACCCCATCTGGGTTTACTTCCTCTTTAATGTCTAAACCGCTGGCAACAATAGTGAGTTCACCCTAAGTGAAAATGTCCAAATTTGGCCCAAAGTATCAATATTTTGTGTGACCACCATTATTTTCCAGTACTGCCTTAACCCTCTTGGGCATGGAGTTTTGCCAGAGCTTCACAGGTTGCCACTGGAGTCCTCTTCTACTCCTCCATGACAACATCACGGAGCTGGTGGATGTTAGAGACCTTGTGCACTTCCACCTTCCGTTTGAGGATGCCCCACAGATGCTCAATAGGGTTTAGGTCTGGAGACATGCTTGGCCAGTCCATCACTTTTACCCTCAGCTTCTTTAGAAAGGCAGTGGTCATCTTGGAGGTGTGTTTGGGGGTCGTTATCATGTTGGAATACTGCCCTGCGGCCCAGTCTCCGAAGGGAGGGGATCATGCTCTGCTCCAGTATGTCACAGTACATGTTGGCATTCATGGTTCCCTCAATGAACTGTAGCTCTCATGCAGCCCCAGACCATGACACTCCCACCACCATGCTTGACTGTAGGCAAGACACAGTTGTCTTTGTACTCCTCACCTTGTTGCCGCCACACGCTTGACACCATCTGAACCAAATACGTTTATCTTGGGCTCATCAGACCACAGGACATGGTTCCAGTAATCCATGTCCTTAGTCTTCTTACCTTCAGCAAACAGTTTGCGGACTTTCTTGTGCATCATCTTTAGAAGAGGCTTCCTTCTGGGACAACAGCCATGCAGACCAATTTGATGCAGTGTGCAGTGTATGGTCTGAGCACTGACAGACTGACTCCTCACCCCTTCAACCTCTGCAGCAATGCTGGCAGCGCTCATATGTTTATTTCCCAAAGACAATCTCTGGATATGACGCTGAGCATGTGCACTCAACTTGTTTGGTCGACCATGGTGAGGTCTGTTCTTAGTGGAACCTGTCCTGTTAAACTGCTTTATGGTCTTGGCCACCATGCTGCAGCTCAGTTTCAGGGTTTTGGCAATCTTCTTATAGCCTAGGCCATCTTTATGTAGAGCAACAATTCTTTTTTTTTCAGATACTCAGAGAGTTCCTTGCCATGAGGTGCCATGTGTAACTTCCAGTGACCAGTATGAGAGAGTGAGAGCGATAACACCAAATTTAACACACCTGCTCACCATTCACACCTGAAAACTTGTAACACTAACGAGTCTCATGACACTGGGGAGGGAAAATGGCTAATTGGGCCCACTTCGGACATTTTCACTTAGGGGTGTATTCACTTTTGTTGCCAAAGGTTTAGACATTAATGGCTGTGTGTTGAGTTTTTTTGAGGGGACAGCAAATTTACACTGTTATACAAGCTGTGCACTTACTACTTTATGTCATAGCAAAGTGTCATTTCTTCAGTGTTGTCACATGAAAAGATATAAGAAAATATTTACAAAAATGTGAGGGGTGTACTCACTTTTGTGAGATACTGTATATTATGTATGCCAGTATAGGATGCATACATTATATATGTATAATGTAATGGGTAAATGTATTTTTACTATGTACTGTATTTGTAGTTTTAGAGTTGTATATTGTTTGGCAGCATTTGGTTCCACTCCAGTGGTCGGTGAACAGATCACTTTGCTTCAGTACCTGCATCTCTACTCAGCTAATTTTGTGTCATAAGCCAAAAGATTAGTACTGTTGCTGTAGCAATAGGGGGATCTGCTGGCTTGAGTTCCAACTTTGGGTACAGGAACAGATTTTGTCAGGACCTGGGTCTGAACATGAAACTTCTGCTTTGTCTGGATGTGTCTCTTCTCGATGTGCCACCAGGGATGCTCAATATCTCCCTGCCTGATTTCTTAGACAACCTTACCTTGTGATTTGTTTCTCTTGAAGTCTCCACACTTCCTGTTTGCCAGAATATTGTGCTCTCTCCAGTTGATTTCTTGCTTCCTTACATACCTGCTGCTGTTCTTATCTTTGCTACCACTCATTACCAATCCTTGGCTTGTTCATTGAGTATGCTTTTGTCTGATCCCATCCAGCTACTACTTGTTACTGACCATTGGCTTGTTTCCTGATTTTACTTCTGCATGATCCTTACCTGCTATATCTGCTACTGGCTCCTCCTTGTGGGGCGATCCTGAGGATCACGACCTGGTACTAAAAAGCAGCAAAACCCATCTCCAGGGGCGTGGCCAAGACCAGCACGTGAGCAGCAGTGTTTCACCGAGCTCCCACTGATCACCCTTATTTGATCCTGTTCCCAGCATAGCAGAGCAGATATTCAGGTATCAGAAGATACCGGCTAACACAGTGACCCTCTAGGCCTCTTCCCACCGCGTAGCGCCATGACGAGGAAAGAAGCCCAGCGTGCGGAGATCCAATATGGTGCAGCATCAGGCCTCCAGCAGCGCACGTCGCGTGTCAAGGACACTGTGAGTAAGACACCAAAGGGCCCCAAACAATCCACCGGAGACCCCCCCAAGGACATGTGCTATTATGCACAGAAACTTGCGGGTTCCCTGGCACATACAGACCCGGCAGTGGAGGGGGAGGACTCCGGGGGCGAAACTGCAGCACAGGAGGAGATGGAGGGGGTTCTGCCTGCAGGGGTCACAGACAGCCATCGGCCTCACAGACAGAGGAACCAGTGGAAGAGAGTGGGGATGAGGAGACAGTTCAGCCGTCCCTATCTGAGATCCTGAGAGCAATCCACAAGTGTACAGCCTCAGTTATCAATCAGCAAGAGAGATTTGGTGGGCTGAAGGAAGAAGTGTCCCTAATCAGACAGGATTTCCAGAAGATCCCGGAAAGAACTACTGTGGCTGAAAGTAGTTCAGAGAAACTCAATACACTTCTAGAATGGTTAGAACTGTTGATTCCCACGCAGACGAGCTGGAAAACAGGTTGAGACGCAATAATGTGTGCATTATAGGTCTCCCTTAAAAGATGGAGGGTAGAGACCCAATGGAATTCGTGGAAAGATGGCTCCCAGAGCTGTTTGGGAAGGAGGCTTTTACGGCGCTTTTTGCAGTAGAGCGTGCTCACAGAGTACCAACGAGACCTCTCCCACCTGGTCATCCACCTCGCCCGCTCTTGGCCCGCTTGTTACATTACAAAGATAGAGAGATTGTCCTGCGACTGGCTCGGGAGTAACAGAACATACAGTTCAATGGGACACGTGTGTCCTTCTACATTGACTTTTCCTTAGACATTCAAAAATGTAGAGCTCGCTTCACTGAATTGAAACTAAGGTTACAGAAGCTACAGGCCCCTTATGCAATTCTATATCCAGCGCGCCTCAGAATCACTGGCAGGGGCTAGGCCACTTCTTTGAACACGCAACAGAGGCTTCAGAGTGGTTGGGAGAGACGCCAAGTCAGAAGACCTGTGGCTGCAGAGGATTGAACTGGACTGCCCTTTGAGGAGATTACTACCTAGGCAGAACACAGTATAAAGTTACAGAATTTGCCATTGGCTATTTGCTTTTAAAGTTACAGTTTGCTGGTAAACGTTATCACTTCTATTCCCTGTCTCCGGTGCTTTCTTCTGCACGGGTGTATCAAAATGGAAACTCTGCAGGCCACTAGTTGGCCAGAGAGACTGAGGACCTGTTGTCCTCTTTTTGGTTTAGCAATCTACCTATATACTAACAGTTCTTAGCTGGACCTCGGCGGGGGTTGGAGGGCTTCTACCCTCGCCTACCGCCCAGTCTACTAATTCCTGCGGATGGGCAGGGCATTACAAAGTTAGAGTGCCATTGCACTCATTGTTTGAAGTATTTAAATTCCACTCTAATGGAGCATTGCATAGTCCAAGACCTGATCAAGCCAAGCCCATGCGGAACTGCCGTCACTATCGCAGAGTATGGAAGGATACCTTCTGTTGGGATGAGGGTACGGGGGAATGCCCTGGCATACATGGGAAATGACAACACTTATTCTTATTGAATTGATTAGACAGAGAGCAAAAAAATATAACTACAATCCCTGTGGTGTCATGGAATGTCAGGTTTGGGCAATCCCCTAAAGAGAGCAATGGTTTCTACCTCACTTCGCAAGTACCTGCCAGCTATTTGAGCCTTGCAGGAGACTCACCTTACATCTGATTCAGTGTCCCGCTTGGGATTTAGGTGGGTGGGAAAAGCTTTCCATGCACACTTCATTCTCTAGGGGTGTGAGTGTGCTTATCCATAATTCACTGGACTACCAGGAACTGGACTGTAAGGTTGATGGTGAGGGCCGGTATATCATTTTACTCTGCAGAATATTTTCATTGAATTGCATTCTTGTTTGTGTATACATCCCACCTCCCTATGGGCATCAGGTACCAAAAATAGTATTGGAATGCCAGCTGGGTCATCCAGGGGTCCCACTGTATGTCATAGGGGACTTTAATTGTTACCTTGACTCCCAATTGTATAAACACCCACCAGTAACTCGGGGGGGGGGACTAAACGCACCGCCTTGTGGAAAATAGTTAAGGAGGTGGGATGGTATGACCCTTGGAGGAGTAAACACCCAGGAGAATGACAATTCTCCTCCTTCTGAAAGACTCATATCTCCTTGTCCCGTATAGATCTATGTTTATGCTACCATACGGCTGAGCGATATATAACTGACATAACATATACCATTAGGGGAATATCTGACCATTCACCACTGGTTGTAACTTTGGAAGTGTGCCCCCCTTCTTGTCTGTCAAAGGCTACCTGGAAGATGAATGCCTCTTGGCTTCAGCTATTCCCATTCCCCAGACCGGGTGACTAAGGCCATCGCTGAATTCTGGCGGGTGCATGGGGAACGTACTGAGATGGGACTGGTTTGGGAGACATTTAAAGCCTATTTGCAAGGACTATTTATTGAAGAGATCACTGTAGTTAAGAGGGCCTCGTATGCTCAGAGGGAAGGGATGGAGCAGTTGGTACATGACTTGGAAGCTAAGTTTATTAATGACCCCACTGAGGACCATAGAGAGGCATGGATATCTGCCCAAGACACACTGGCTCATATCAACACCTCAGCTGCAGAGCGGAAATGCTTTTTTAGACAATTAGCATTCTATGAGGAGAGTGAGCACACTGGTCGCCTACTAGCTAAAATTGCCCACTCCCATCAAACGTCTCCTTCTATTGGTGCCCTTAGGACAACTATTGGTGGGATCTCGAACTCCCCAGATGACATTATGAAGATACTAGTAACATATAACTCCAAATTGTATTGCTCCCAACAAATGTATGCGGAGGAATCCCTGAATGAGTATTTGGAGGAGTTGGAGTTACCGACATTGTCACAGGTAGCTAAGAAACAACTGGATGCTCCTCTCATGGTAGAGGAGCTCCAGGAGGCGACTGGGGCGTTCCCTAACTCAAAAGCACCAAGTGAGAATGGGATTCCCATAGAGGTGTTAAAGCAATATGCCGAGAGTATGCTACCCAAACTCTTACAGGTCTTTAAGGAGGCTAAGAAAAATAAGTGTTTACCACCTTCAATATAGTGCTGTTACTAACGCCAGGCAAGAATCCCCTGGATCCAGGATCATACAGACCCATATCCTTGCTCCGAACGGATGTGATGATATTAGCGAAAGTTCTAGCAAATAGGCTTAACAAAGTGATCTCCTCCATAATTCACTCAGATCAGGCTGGCTTTATGCCACAGAAATCCATGTCCATAAATTTACGCTGACTGTTTCTGAACATCCAGTCGAGAGCAGATAATATGGGGGACCAAGCTTTGCTGTCTCTTGACGTCCACAAAGCGTTTGACAGCATTGAGTGGTCCTACCTTTGGGCCATATTACGCAAATTCGGGTTTGGAGAGGAGTTCGTTGACTGGGTTAAGCAGTTATACAGCTCCCCAAAGGCCGCCATTAGAGGGGCGGGGAAAATATCACCCTACTTTAGTTTAGTCTACATAGGGGTACAAGGCAGGGATGCCCATTATCCCCTCTTCTTTTTGCGCTTGCCATAGAGCCATTAGCAGAACGTATTCGCTCATACAATAGGATCCAGGGGCTCAGATATGGAACGCTCCATGAAAAACTAATGCTTTACGCGGACGATACCATGTTATTATTAGGGGACACGGAGGCATCTTTGAAAGAGGCGAGTGACAATATTTGGAAAATACTCTCGCCTGGTGATAAACTGGACCAAGTCACCCAAAATGTTGCTAGACAGAGATATGGACCCAGGTCTGGTGACTCTTTATGGAATACCAGTGTCCACTGAATTTTGCTATTTAGGCATACAGATCACCCCTAACCCATTGGACTTTATCACTTTGAATCTGTCACCCTTACTGCATCGCTGCCGTGACAGGGTCAAGGTGTGGCCCAGACTAAAACTTTCCCCAGTTGGAAGGATCAATTTGATCAAGATGATTCTTATGTTGCAGATTCTATATGTGATTCATAATCCTCCCATAGTGATTTCTCTAAAACACTTCCTTGTTATAAACTCCATCTTCAGTTCGGTCCCTTATATGGCATAATAAGAATGCTAGAGTGAGTCTGGAACAATTGCAACACTCCAAGGATGCAGGAGGCATGGCACTCCCAAATCCTTGGGTCTACTACTTAGCTTCCCAATTGCAGCATACAGCTAGGTTTATAAGCACGGTTGGTGAGAGGGAGATGAATTTAACAGATCCCATGGCGAATTTGGTGTGTCGTGCGACTGGTGGAGAAGTAGCAGAGGGACTCGAGGCTCTCCGTCTCTCTAAATCAAACAAGGCTTTCCCCACTTACAACCTTATGCAGAAAAAATGGAATAAGGTCAGAACCATTCAACAAGTGGAGGGGTTCACTAGTTTTAGCCCCATCTGGGATAACAAGAGATATCCCGAACTAGACAAATTACAGTATGGCTAGAAATGGCAAACGTATGACCTAACACACTTGAGGCAGATATTTAGAGATGGGAAATTGCGTTCCTTCAGAGATTTACAGAGTTTGGGCTTCTTCCTAATATGATGTTCTTTTATTTCCAACTACAACATGCAATTAAGGCCCAGGGCGAAGTAGATTCTTGGTCCATGAGCACCACACTTATATTTAACTACATGAGGGAAATAACGATCTATAAGGAATTAATTTCATGTAGTTACGCAATGCTCCTTAATAAACTCCTCCCCGGTGACATCAGGGGGATAGTGTCCAGATGGGAGCGAGATATTGGTGCATTTGAAGAGGAACAGTAGAAAGAGGCCCTGGCGGCGGTCCCGTGATGCTCTTTGAATGTGGCACAGAGGCGGTCACAACTATACCTTCTCCTGCGAGTACACTACACTCCAGCTAGACTTGTGAGGATGGGAGTCTGAGGGTAGGAGTGTTCAGATCGACCTCACATCACATGAGCGTCCTC
>BLSH010098865.1:831154-850088 GCA_018402905.1 Glandirana rugosa | reverse complement strand
GTATAAATGTCATTGGCAGTGAAGGGGTTAACCTGCAGGGGGCAGTGAAGGGGTTAACTATGTTCCCTGGGTGTGTTCTAACTGTGGGGGGGTGGGGTTGACAGGGGCATGACAGATCTAACTGATCCCAGTGACAGGGATCAGTAGATCTTGCATGCCCCCCTCACAGAACGGGGAACCGCCGTGTTTACTTCGGCGGTTCCCCGTTCCTCCTCTCTGTAAGGAGATCGCGGGTCTCCGGCGGACATCGGGTCCGCCTGACCCGCGGGCACGCTCCCGCGGGCGCGTGCGGCGCGTGCACGTGCCGCTCGCGCCCGCGGGAGCGCGCCCAGCACGAGCCGAATGGGAGGACGTCTATTGACGTCCTCCCGGCATTTTAGAGCCGCGCTGTAGCCGTCATTCGGCTATAGCGGCGGCGCGAGGAGGTTAATCTAACAGCTGTTAAACTTGGCTGCCTGGAATATTTGTTGAGAGTTAGGAGAGTAAAGGTACAAACAATGTATCTTCTTCTTTCAAAACAATTATCTCCGGGCTGTTATCATGAAAGTTTAACCATTTATAGACTAAACCCTTTCTCACATTAGTGGTTTACAATTAAATATTCAGTGTTTTCTGCTAGAAAATGACTTGGAACCCCCAAACATTATATATTATTTTTTAGCAGAGACCCTAGAGAATAAAATGGCGGTTGCTGCAATATTTTATGTCACATGGTATTTGCGCAGCGGTCTTTCAAGCGCAATTTTTTGGAAAAAAATACACTTTTAATGAATAAAGAAAAAACTAAACCGTAAAGTTAGCCCATTTTTTTTTTGTATAATATGAAAGTTGATGTTACACCGCGAGAAACGTGACCTTTTATTCTAATCAACAAAATTGTGATAAAGCCCTGAGTACCATCAACAATTACCACTATATGTGCAGCTGGGCTCCAGTATTTCATGGTGACCTGAAACCCACCAGAGCAATGAAAAGTCACTGTGGGGGACACACATGTAGGCAGGAAGTGGCTGCAAAGAGGCAGCATAAGATCAGCAGCGCTGGAATACTTTTCACCTTTTTTTTGTATTTTATTTACAATGTCCCTAAGGCTTTGTTTAGATGTGCAAGTTGGGTGGTAAAAATGTGCAGTAGAGACATGTTTTTGCCACCCTTAAGCTCCATTAGGCAGCAGATGAGGGCGTTTTACATGCCGCAGTCACTATGCATTTGGCATAATAAGGCGTTTCCCCCATAACAGATTTTTTAGTGTCACTCTTTCTGGCCAGCCTATAACCCTGATGTAACGGTGGAGTTGACTGGCTGCTCTGCTGTGAGTAAGTTAGGGTTAGGGATGCAAATTGTCTTACCCCGGGGGCGCTGACAACCCAACACTACGCTATAAAAAACTGGCTCCTAACTTTTTTAGCTGGCTCCTAGATTCAAGGCAAATTTGTCAAGCCCTGGTATAAGGGATTCGTTTTTTTTTTTTTTTGTTTGTTTGTTTTTTTCTTTTCCATCCCCTTCCCATTCGATGTCAATTGTTGGGTGAAGTGACATTAGGCCAGTATTTGAGGGGAACAGTGTTTAGAAATATTCAGTGGTCCTTCTGGTGGAAATGATCACTTGCTCATTGGATAAGGCTCCATTCATACAGGGGCGATCCGACTTGGGTAGGCTTTGCTAGATGACTTTCAGCGTGACTTCAGGCAACTTACAGCGCGACTTCATGCCAGACAACTTTGCCTGTGGCCAGAGAAGGGAGGGAGGGGGCTGCCTTCAAAAATTTTTATTTAAAACTGGTAAAGGCACTTCAATATAGATGGGGGATCCGACTTAGAAGCGGCTTTTATTGAATTCTATGGTAACAAATCGGATAGAAGTTGCCTTGAAGTCGTGCAGGAACCTTTATTGACATTGGAGCGACTTCAGTAGTGTACATTAAGATGGCTCCCATTCATTTCAATGGGATTTAAGATGTCAGGCAACTTGAAGTGACAAGTCGGAGCACAAGTCGCCCCTGTGTGAATGGGCTCTAATTCAAATAGAATTAGAAAATGTTGTTTATTTACATTTATTGTTAGTGCAGATCAGCTTGTTGCATCATTCTCTAATCACAGCAGTATATCTACTGGAGTGGATGGTGAATCTAATGTGCCTCACCTTGCCTTTTTTTATTTGTACACTTCTTACTCGCATCAAATTATACTCAGCCGTTTGTGGAAGAAATCCTTTGGCCTTCCTTCATCATTTTTAGATCTGCAGCTCTGTGGAGTGTGGAATGTTGTGTACAGTTCAAAACTTGACTCCGCAGTGGTTCAGGTCTAGACTTGAAAATTCGGGCACAGTGAACAAGGTATCTTGACCAGCTATATGTCCAATAATTCAGTGCAGCCAAATATCCTCAACTCTTGTTTTGCTGAGTTTCAAAGATTTTATGCTTTTATTATATAACATATTTTAAAATGGATTTAAACTTCCTACCTGCTGTGCAGGAACCCAAGATCCATGCACATTTCCTGCACTGCATTCAAATTGCACTGCCCTTGTGATCTGCATAGGGTGTCAGTGAAATCTTAAGGACACCTTAAAAGCAGGTTGCAAACAGAGTGCGTTTGCCCACACCAGATCGTATGGTACAAATGTAATCCAGTTGCAGTGCAGTTCCAAAATTGGTGCATGGACGACTTAGGTGTGCATTAAATTGCATGGGAATTGAACAGGAATGTAGTTCCTAGTGTGAACTGAGGCTAAATCGCCCTCCTGAAGTAATAAAGACCGTAAGGTTGGGCCCTTAAATTGTGGTGCTGGTCATATGACAATCTGTTGGCACATCTGGTTATCTGGTCACTTATGAAGGGGAAAGTTCAGCGTTTAGGTGCAGCTACTGACTGTTCCATTCTGTCTTAAAGAGGTTGTAAACCTTAAAACCTGCACGAGAGAGGCATAATGAGCTAGTATGCATGGCATACTAGCTCATTATGAAATACTTGCCTTAGAATGATGTCCTGAATTGGAGTCGGCACTCCGACTACAGGGCTGACATCTTCCACTGGTGTGTGTTCTGGGTTCGCGGCTCCGGCACTGTGATTGGCCGGAGCCGTCATGACGTCATTCCCGCGCATGCGTGCGGGAGCCGCCGGTCACGGCACGGCCCTGAAGAAACTGTACCAAGTGGGCCATTTCTTCAGTGCACATGCGCCAATGACATCGGCGTGTACAGTGAAAATCTCCTAAACAGGAGATATTCACGTTACCTACAGGTAATACTTGTAGGCTTACCTGTAGGTAAAAGTGGTTGTTAAAGGGTTTACAACCACTTTTTAAGGTGACCATACTTGTACAATCTCCTTTAGATCTGCCATTTAACTATTTTAGGACAACTGCTTGCCTGGATACAAATCTAAAGGATTGTTTAGGTGTATACTCCTTTATTACATTGTTTTGTTACAACCAGAGTGTATAGTATGGCCAGCATTACCGTCTAGCCTCTTTGCTTTCACTTTATTCAACTCAGAAAATGGTCAGCACTAGACCTCAGAGTGGCCAGTCTGCTGGCGACAGTGCTGGAGAGGAGGCAAATACTGAAGCAAAAGCTGCATTTTTTATTTTTTTTATTTTTTTCCATGCTGGGTTACATAATCAATAACATAAAACAGAAGTTGTATTTAAACCTGATGCTTAACCTAAATGTAACGGGTCAGGATTTTCCCCTTTCTTCTCTGGTGGCGGGCAGATCCTACATGTTGCAGAGAGCGGCATCAACTAATGATGTGTTCTTTTTGTTGATCTTTAGAACATTCTTTTGTGACCCGGGAGGGACTTCCATATCCTAAACCTTTAAACCTCTAAAAGTAGGGACTTGCTGAGCACTGGAACTATCTGTGCCAAAAAAAGTCGTCCTCCACAGAGACCTTTGCACTGAGAGGGGGAGCATAATTGGGCTATAGTCCCGATGCTTGTTTCCTTTTTTGTACATTCAGTGCAGACTGTATGTAGTGTAAGAACCTGCCTGATTGCATGCAATTTGAAAGGGTTTAGGTTTGACATCATATTATATGGTTTTGGTAAATCTAAATCAAACTTGTTAAAGGGTCCTTTCACATGGGCGATCCACCTGGCGTACTCCACTTTGCTCAGCGGGGGATTAATCCACTGATCCACCGCTAAGCAGGCGGATGACAGATCCGTCTCCGCTCACCGTGCAGAGACGGACCTGTCAGAGCCCCATTTGCTCTGGGGAGATCGGATGAAAACAGACCACCTGTCCGTTTTTCATCCCATCCTCCAGGCGGATGGTGTGACAGTACCAGTCCCATTTAGTCTCTGCCCTTGTTTCCCTGGATTACCTGTTCCCTGAACCAGCCAAGTTATCTGTTATGTGCTTGTATGGGACTATTTCTGGGTATATTGGCCTGATGTACCTCGGTCATTACTTGTGACACTGACATTGGAATTAACACCGTTTTCACCGACCATACCGCACTTTGTTACCCATATTTAAGTGTGACTGCTGTCTCATGTTACCAGGTAGTCACACTTCTCCCAGCCAGGCTTATGGAGCTATTATCAGCCACTATTGTTACCACGCCCGTCTCCTCTTAAGGCCTCATGCACACAGGAAGTTATTTTGACTGTTTTGCTGCTGTTTTTAGCTACAGACGTTTTTTCCTACAGTCAAGAAACCTTCCGTCATGTTATCCTATGTGTTCATTCCCACACAGGCTGTTATCAACTGTGTTTAGCAGTGATGTTTTTGAGCTGTAAAAAAACCCAAGACCAGTGGGTTCTGAGAGAGCTGTAAAAATGTCCAAACATGGCTAAGTCGACCCCCCCCAAAGTTTTAGATCAATTGAGGGGAAAAAAACCCGCTGCCCCTTTAAAAACGCCGGTAATATATTTTTATTTTATATTTATATTATATTTATATTTTTATTTAATTTTAATGTTTATCAACATTGCTCAGCACTGGGAGATAACACAGGGTGTTGTTTAACTGGTTGCCAACCAGCCACCACAGTTGTACTCCCCTGCGCAAACCGCCGTCGTACGTCATCCACGCATGTGCAATTTGCGGGCGAACGTGCTCCGTGAGTGTGCCCACAAGTCAGGCGGAATATATGTCCGCCAGCGACCCTCGATCTCTTGTTACAGAGGCAGAATGTAAACCTGGCGGATCCCCATTCTGTCAGGGGACATGTCGCAGATCTACTGTTCCCTGTAATTAGTAGTAAGATCTGTCATGCCCCGGCCAGCGTAGCCCCACACAGTAAGGGAACACAGTTAACCCCTTGATCGCCCCTAGAGTTTAACCCCCTTCCCTGCCAATGACATTTATACAGTAATCAGTGGCTATTTAAAGGTCCCAAAAAAGTGTAAAGTGTCCGATCTGTCCGCAGCAGTGTCGCAGTCCCGATAAAAATCACAGATGGCCGCCATTACTAGTTAAAAAAAAAAATTGAAAAATGCCATAAATCTTTTCCCATAGTTTGTAGATGTTATAACCTTTGTGCAACCCAATCAATATACGCCTATTGTAAATTTATTTTATTTTTTTTCCCCCAAAATTGTCGCTCTTTGTTTATAGCGCAAAATATGAAAACCCCAGTGGTGATCAAATACCACCAAAGGAAAGCTCTATTTGTGGGAAAAAAAGGATGTCAATTTTGTTTGGGTACAGCGCCACACGACTGCGCAATTGTCAGTTAAAGCGACGCAGTGCCGAATCGCAAAAAGTGCTCTAGTCAGGAAGGGGGCAAATCTTTCCTGGGCTGAAGTGGGTAACCTCTCCTGAACGATTTAACTTGACAGCTAGAAATTGAGGTTTAAAAACGTCCGTTTAGGCGCGCTTGTCTAGAAGTGTTTTTTATTTTATGAAAAACGCCTGTAAACGTAATGTTCCTAAGCGCGTGTTTACAAGCTGTTAGTGGCATTTGGCGTTTCAAATGTCTCTGAACATTCGTCCTGAACACTTTATTTATATTTATATATATATATATATATATATATATATATATATGTATATATATATATATATGTATATGTATTTTAGCAGAGACCCTAGAGTAGAAAATTGGCGGTTGTTGCAGTATTTTATGTCACACTCTATTTGCGCAGCAGTCTTTCAAACACAATGTTTTGGGGAAAAAATACACTTCAATAATTTAGAAAAAAAAAAACTAAACAGTAAAGTTAGCCCAATTTCTCAATCATTCATTGATGGACGCAGCCTCTATTCTTTACATGTGGAGTTTATGCACCTTTCACAAGGAGTGGACTAGGCAGAATGTAGTTCAGCTCAAAGGAGACACAGCCCCTCCCAGGGGGCAGTCCTCACTTGGCATAACCCCTCCAGCCCTGCTCAGCAACTCAGTTTTCCCTGCCTAGTGAAAGGAGTAGGACCTGGCTCCCTGCTGGGATCTGCGGTTCCCCATTCTTCTTCTTCTTTTTTCCTTTTTTCAAGAATTTTGATGAAGATTTCAATCAAGTAGCCGGCTGGGTGACAGGCTAGATATCCCAGGTCCAGGGAGTCTCCCCAGCACGGCCAACGGATGTGAGCCGACCCTTAGCTGTGCACGGGGTCGGCCGTGTCAGGCCTCATTCCGTGCGAGGTGGCCGGCGGGTTAAACGTCTCGCCAGCACACCTAGGACCGGGAACCCGGTGTTCGTGTCACGGGTGCTGAGTGGCCGGCAGCTCCCCCCGAATCTGTGGGGTAGCAAGGTTGCTTCGGGTGGCTACCCGCTGCGCCCATCCAGAGTGGTAAGTACTCCCCCCTCCTGCGGGGGGGTAAGGGGGGGCGGCGGGTGGTGTCCCCCCTTTCTGCGGTATAAGTGTCCTACCTATCCTCCAGCTTGTCCCCCCTGGGCTGTAGCTCTCCCTGCCTGGATGGGCTGCAGGCGATCGGCCTGTGGGTCGCGACCACTATTTGCCTGTATCCGGCCACATGTGCGAACGGCCGCCATTTTCCCGTAGCCAGCCACGTGTATGTAACAGCTGCCATTTTGCGGTAGGCGGCCGCTGTGTTCTGCCTCTAGTGCCTACGGCGGCCATGTTTGTGTGCTCCGCCGTATCTTGGCTTTAGATTCGCTGGCTGCGTGGGCGGCCCTGCCTCTCTTGACGCCGGATACAGGCCAGAAGAGCCTCTCCTGACACGTGGGGATCGCAGAGCAGTGGCAGATACAGGCAGCTACAGCAGCGCTAGCAGCAGCACCTGGGGCGGTGGGGTGAGTCCTGGGAACCTCTGGGGCCCTAGTGCGGTGACTGCGGGGCGGTGTGGGACGCACAGTCTGGTGGGTGTCTTCCGGGGTGCGGCCGAAGCAGGTGCTTCCCAGCCAGGGGTCTCCGGCCGGGACCAGGGAGCGCTGGGACCTGTGGTTCCATTGCACAGGCCATTCTGGAGGGATTCTTCTCCCGGGTAGAGCCGATCCGTGACCGGGGGGTGGCGAGCATACGGCCACCCCCTCCTCCGTCCTCTAGTGAGGACTCGAAGCCGGAGGGGGGCTCCGCGGTGTCGGGACCCCTCTGATGAAGAGGAGGAGCCCCCAGGGGCCACCGTGGCTCGTGAACAGGTTCTGGTGGCCTCATTGGTCTCAGCGGTTCATGAGATGCTGAAGCTGGGCCCGGCTGCGACACGGGGCGCCGTACACTTTTGGGTCGCATAAGCCGGCCTGGACGCCTAAGGCGTTCCCTTATTTGTTGTACTTTGATCAGTTTGTTTACAAGAAGTGGCGACGACCCCAGGGTTCGTTCGCCATGTCTAAATGTTTTTCTGTGCGTTATCCCTTTGAAGATACCCTGTTGCAGAAATGGAAGTCCCTGTTTTTTCTGAACAAAGTGACCACTATTCCGATGAAGGGCTCTCCATCATTCAAGGACCCGGCCGACAGGAGAACTGAGGCGGTGTCCAAGGTTATGTTCCTGGTCGCAGGGTCGGCGATGCGTCCGACGCTGGCGTCTGCGCTGGTGGCACAGGCGCTTACGGAATGGGCAACCATTGTGCACCAGGCTTTGGTGACTCTCCAGGCCCCTCCGGAACCTGTGCAGATGGCAGACCAGCTGATCCAGGGCCTTAATTATCTCTGTGATGCGGCCCTTGACATGGCCCCCATGCTGTCCAAACTGTCCGTGTTTGCAATCGTCATCAGACGTCTGCTATGGCTTAGATGCTGGTCAGGAGACCAGGCGTCAAAGGGCCTGACGGACCTGCATTTTGAAGGGAGTCGCCTCTTTGGGGCTTCCCTCGATGAGATCATCAAGGATTACACTGGGGGGAAGAGTACATTCCTTCAGGAGCCCAGAAGGGGCAATTAGCCCCTACTCAAGAGGTTTTTTCGTGCACCACGTGCCTCAAACAAGGCCTCTCAGCCCGCCAGAAGTCCTCCTCCGTGTGATGGGTCGCCCCCACCCACAGTTCGGGGTGGGGGGGCGGCTCTTGCGGTTCGTGGACCTCGCGCATCTCGGATCTCTGGGTGCGTGAGGTGGTTTTGTCCGGGTACAAGATGGTTCCGTACCCAGCCCCCGGACAGGTTCTTTGCCTCCAATCCTGAGGCTTCCCCCGGAACGACGACAGGCCCTGTTCGGGGCCGTGCACGTCCTGCTCCATCAGGGGGTGATTGTCCCGGTCCCCTCTGCGGAACGTTTCCACGGTTTTTATTCCAATCTTTTCGTAGTTCCGAAAAAAGATGGGGTCAGGCCTGTCGTGGACCTTAAGGCCCTCAACTTCTTTATGAGGGCGCGGAAATTCAGAATGGAATCTGTCCGCTCTGTGGTGCCAGAGCTTCGTCAGGGGGACTACTTAGCTGGACATCAAGGACGTGTATTTACATGTGCCCATATGCGTGCACCACCAGCGCTTCCTGCGCTTTGCAGTGGGGGATCTCCACTACCAGTTTGTGGCCCTCCTGTTAGGTCTGGCCTCAGCCCCACGGGTCTTCACCAAGCTTCTAGCCCCAGTACTGGCTGTGCTGCGGCAGAGGGACATAGCAGTAGTGGCGTACCTCGACGACCTCCTTCTGCAGGCGGAGTCGGCCTCAGCCCTGACGGACAGTGTGGACATCACCCTCGGTTTCCTGCGTGATTTCGGCTGGGTGATCAGCCTTCCGAAGTCGGTGCTGACTCCGTCACGTCGGTTGGAATACCTGGGGTTGGTCCTGGACACGGAGCGGGCGAAGGCGTTTCTTCCTGATTACGACAGATGCCAGCCTATACGGCTGGGGAGGCTGTCGACTCATGGCCGCTGGTCTCCGGAAGAATCCCGTCTCCTGATCAATGTGCTGGAACTGCGAGCGATCAGGCTTTGCCTCTCCCACTGGTCGGGGAGGTTGCACGGGCGTCCTGTTCGGATCCAGTCATACAACGCCAGAGCTGTGGCTTACATGAACCATCAGGGCGGAACGAGAAGCGCAGCAGCAGTGTCGGAAGTGGCCCACATTCTGAGGTGGGCAGAGCGTCACGTGCCGGCAATCTCCGCCGTTCACATCCTGGGCATCGAGAATTGGCAGGCGGACTATCTCAGTCGCCAGAAGCTGAATCAAGGAGAGTGGCCTCTGCACCCGGAGGTGCTCCGCCAGATCTGTCAAAGGTGGGATACACCAGACGTGGACCTACTGGCGTCCCTGCTCAATCGGAATGTGCAGGCCTTCGTGAGCAGAACAAGGGATCTGCTGGCAGACGCGGCGGATGCCCTCGTGGCTCCGTGGTCTCGGTATCGGCTACTCTATGCCTTCCCTCCACTTCCGTTACTCTCCTGCGCCTGCTGCGCAGGATAGAGGGGGAAGGGATCCCGACCATTCTGGAAGCGCCAGATTGGCCTCGGCGTCCTTGGTACGTCAACGTGGTGCGGATGGTGGTCGATGTTCCCTGGCGGCTCCCGCTTCGCGAGGACCTACTCTCACAGGGGCCCATCTTGCACCCTGCTTTACCCTCGCTGGCTTTAGCGGCCTGGCTATTGAGTCCCAGGTATTAAAAGATAGGGGACTCTCTGAGTCTGTCATTTCCACAATGCTCAAGGTACGTAAGGCCACTTGCGGAAGAACTATCACCGCACCTGGAAGGCTTATATTGCCTGGTGCAAGGCGGGGGGGTTGGAACCCCTGTTCCTTCTCGGTGGCTCGGGTGCTGGCCTTCCTTCAGCATGGCCTAGATCATAAGTTGGCGTTGAGCACGCTTAAGGGGCAGATTTCTGCCCTGGCGATTCTTTTTCAGCGTCCCTTGGCAACGCATTCCCTTATCCGTACCTTTTGTCCAGGGGGTTCGTCATGTCTCCCCCCAGGTACGGTCGCCTTTGGCGCCTTGGGACCTTAATCTGGTCCTTTCTGTGCTCCAGAAGCCACCTTTCGAAAATATCAGGGAAATTTCCCTGCAACTGCTCTCGCAGAAAGTGGCCTTTCTGGTTGCGATTTACATCCGCTAGGCGGGTGTCTAAGCAGGCGGCTCTGTCCTGTAGGTCCCCGTGCTTGGTCCTACATAGGGATAAGGTGGTTTTGCGTCCCCTCTCCCTCCTTCCTACCGAAGGTGGTCTCCTCGTTTCACATCAATGAGGATATTGTCCTACCTTCGCTGTGTCCGCACCCGTCTCCCCCCAAGGTGATTGCCTTGCACTCCCTGAATGGGGTTAGGGCTCTGCGGCTGTATCTGGCAGCCACGGCCTCGTTTCGGAGGTTCGATGCACTTTTTTTTTGCGGTGGATGGCCTGCGCAAGGGGATGGCGGCCTCGTCGGCCACCATTTCCCGCTGGATACGACAGACGGTGACCCGTGCGTATGCTGTTCAGGGCCAGGAGCCCTCTTCCGGTTACGGCTCACTCTAACAGGGCGATTAGTACTTCCTGGGCTTTCCGACACCAGGCGCCGGTTTCTCAGGTGTGCAAGGCGGCCACTTGGACCACGGTGCACACTTTTTCCAAGTTTTACAGAGTTGATGTTGCAGCGTCTTCGGATGCTGCTTTTGGCCGCAAAGTTTTGCAGGCGGTGGTGTGAGGCGCGTCTGGCACCTCCCGGAGAACTCTTTTTTTGGGTACTGTTGTTCTTGTTGCCCACACCTCGTTGTGACACTGCTTTGGGACATCCCCACATGTCAAGAATAGAGGCTGCGTCTGTCAATGAACGATTGAGAAAATAGAATTTTTTGACTTGCCGTAAAATCCTTTTCTCTGAGTTCATTGACGGACGCAGCACCCACCCCTCTTCTGTTGAGTTTGTACTGCTTGCTACGAACTGAGTTGCTGAGCAGGGCTGGAGGGGTTTGCCAAGTGAGGACTGCCCCCTGGGAGGGGCTGTGTCTGCTTTGAGCTGAACTACGTTCTGCCTAGTCCACTCCTAGTGAAAGGTGCATAAACCCCACATGTCAAGAATAGAGGCTGCGTCCGTCAATGAACTCAGAAAAGGCTTTTACGGTAAGTCAAAAAATCCTATTTTTTTTTTTTTGTATAATGTGAAAGATGTTACACTGCAAGAATTGTGATCTTTATTCTGAGCAAAAAGATTGTGATTTTCATTTTCAGCCAGAATTGGGCAGCTCTAGGTGGACCTGATCGGAAAGTTTGTGTGAAAGGGGCCAAAATTGTTTACTGTGTAGCCAACTTAAAGTGGTAGTAAACCCTCCTATCATTTTCAGCCACGGAAGCTGCCATCTTGGCCTCTGTTTAATCTACAACTGCCATGATGCTGCACGTTATTGGCTATAACACCAGCCACTGGATGGTTTGACAGTTTGGTTTAGAGCACAACCAATGGGAGGGTTACATTTCCAGCACGTGCAGGAAATGCAACTGGTTTTTAAACTGTTAAATGGATGGGTTTACCACCGCTTTAAGACCGCTGAGGGTCATGTGATCAGAGCAGGAAAAATCTGTTTGGTTTTAGTTATGACCCAAAATATAGCATGTATGGCTTTTTTTTTTATTATTATTTTGGGATTCATTATAATGGCACCAGTGAAAGGGGTTGTCTCAAACTGCTTATGGGACTGGCTACTGATTTGTAAATGAACGTGTCCATCTGTAATTAAGGCCTCATGCACACAGGACCTTTTTTTTTTTTTTCACTGTTTTACAGCAGCGGTTTTTAGCTTCAGGCATTTTTTTTCCTACAGTCAATAAACTCTCCATCATGTTATCCTATGTGTTCATGTCCACACAGGCTGTTATCAACTCTTTTTGGCTGGGGCGTTGTTGAGCTGTAAAAAAAAAAACCTAAGACCAGGTGGTTCTGAGACTTTTTTCAGCTGTAAAATCGTGCAAAAACATGGCTAAACGCCAGTCCCCAGTGTTTTTGGACGTTTTTTAGATCAATTGAGGAAAAAAAGAAAAAACGCTGGTTTCTTTAAAAACATGCAAAAATGCCGGTAATTTAACGCTACTAAAAGCTGAAAAAAATCACTGATCAGCTACTGACAGTTTTACAACGTTTTCTTTTTAACATCCTGTGTGCATGAGGACTCTAATCAGAACACCAACCATACAGTGGGTTAGGGTTAGAGCCCCTGTGTTTATTTTTGGAAGATTGCCTTTACTTCCTGTTCCTGTGACATTGGGACAAGACGTGGGAGCAAACTCCATTGATATGGGAACTCTAAAAGCAACAGAAACCTGAAAGCTCATAACCCCCAGCAGTTCTATTGAAAATGTAAACTAGAGGTTTGGCGGGATTTCTGCTTAAGTTACAACAAACTTTAAAATGTGCAACAATAAAAAAGGGAATAAACGTTTGAAGTCATTTTACCGAAAAAAGTTTGAGTAGGAAGGAAGAACTTATGCTACTGTCTGTGATTTTTGATATTTTGAAGAATACATAAAAATTGCCTCTCACATTGCAGATCTGGGTGTATTTTGCCAGCAATACTTGTTTACATGTGGCCATTGCATAAGCAGTTTTTTTTTCTCTCCATTGGGTAATGGTAAAACACCGGAACTCTCTTTGCTTTCAATGTTCTCAGAGACAGCATGAATCCCCCCCCACCCCACCTTCGCTGCTGTTACCAGAGATGTGTGTGGTGTGTGTGTGTTTTTTGTTTTTGTTTGTGTTTTTTTTTTTTTTTTTTTTATATATATATATATATATATTCCTGATATATATATCAGGAACATTAGAGCTGCACGATTAATCGTATTAAAATCGCAATCCACCCCCCCTGCAATCTCCATCAGGCATTACTGCAAATTTTTTTTTTTTAAAGTGCAGTTAATGGGGTCCGACTTGTGGGGCGACTCAGAGCAACTTGACTGTAATAAAAGTCAATGCAAGTCGCCTGAAGTCTTAGCCTGAAGTCTTTTCTAAGACTGAGAGCCAAGTTCTGAGTCATGCTGATAAAGACGATAAAAGAGATACAAAGTAGTTTACTTCAAAGGAATGAACTCCATGTATAGAAGTTTAGTTTAACCATTTAAAGGCTAAATCTTTTCTGCTGCTTATAAATAAAAATCCATTATTTTGTGCTAGAAAATGACTTGGAACCCCCAAACATTATATATATTTTTTTAGCAGAGACCCTAGAGAATACGATGGTGGTTGTTGCAATATTTTATGTCACACAGTATTTGCGCAGCGGTCTTTCAAACGCAATTTTTTTTGAAAAATGACCCTTTCAAAAAACTAAACAGTGCTATTGGCTCAATTTTTTTTGTATATGTAAGTTGTTACGCCGCAAGAATCGTGAGAGAATTTTAATCTTTATTCTAAGCAAAAAAATCGTGATTCTCATTTTGGCCAGAATCGTGCAGCTCTAAGGAACGTGCTTGTTTGGACATGCATATTCACATCTGTCTGCGCTTTGAAATTCCTGTTTATCAAGCATATTTATTTTTTTCTTTCTTTTTAGGGTAAAATCTTTGGCGTACCTATTCATTCCTTGCCACTTTTGTTTATCCCAGAGTATGGGAACATTCCAACGTGAGTATAAATACACGAGATCTGTACTGTTTTTTTTGAGTGGTGTCTGACTAAACCAAGTATTTTCACGAGTACTCGTGAAAATGATATCGAAACCAATACTTTGTGGTGCGATTTGCGTTTTACAAAATGAATGGGAGCAAATCACACTGCAAAAGAATAGCATTCGATTTTTCCCTCACCGCTCCTGTGTGTGTTAATCCAGTGTAGAAAGGAAAGCGCCATCTAATGCAGCACTGGGCAGTTTATTAAAAATTTTGTAGCAACTCACATTAAACCCTTCACGCCAACTGTATACGAAGATGCGACCCCACTGGACTGGGCTTTTTTCTGTGGGGCCGCGCGCTCCGAGCACAGAGACCGGGTTCTAAAGATCGGGACCAGGAACATCCGATTCCGGTCAACTGATCGCTGTTCTAGACTCTGATTGGCTATCACAATGATCTGTCACTGTGAAGCCTGCACCTGTGTTTTCTGTATCTCTGAATGGGCAAGACACATACATTATGTCTTCCTCTGTCCTTAAGAAAACAAAAAAAATACCTAGATGAAGGTTTGATCTAGGTCAGCTCCAGGGTTAGTGTCTGGGTCAGGGTCGGTATTTTTTGTACAGGATTTTTCAGCCCTGGAAGGATTTGCCCCCTTCCTGACCAGAGCACTTTTTGCGATTCGGCACTGTGGTCACTTTAACTGACAATTGCACGGTCCTGCAGCGTTGCACCCAAACAAAATCACCATTCTTTTTTTCCCACAAATAGAGCTTTCTTTTGGTGGTAGTTGATCACTTCTGCAGTTTTGTAATTTTTTGCGCTATAAAAAAAGGGATTTTATTAAGAACTTACCGTAAAATCCTTTTCTCTGAGTTCACTGACGGACGCAGCCCTTCATTGACAAGTGTGGTTTATGCACATCCTACCAGGAGTAGACTAGGCAAATAGAAAAAAAGCAAGATGACCCCTCCCAGGGGGCCGTCCTCACTCCAGCATATAACCCCCTGCTCTGTATAGCATATCAGTTCGTAAGAAGCCGTACAAACGCAACACAGAGGGGTGGGTGCTGCGTCTGTCAGTGAACTCAGAGAAAAGGATTTTACGGTATGTTCTTAACAAAATCTTTTTCTCTTACGCTCACTGACAGACGCAGCCCTTCATTGATAAGTGGGGATGTCCCAAAGCAGTGTCATTCAAGAAGGGTGGGTAAGCAACAACTGTACCCAACAGAATCCTCTCAGGAGGCGCCAACCGCGCCTATAACTCCGCCTGTAAAACTTTACGGCCAAAAGCAGCATCCACAGATGCTGACAAATCAACTTTATAAAACTTAGCAAAAGTGTGCACCGAGGCCCAAGTAGCCGCCTTGCACACCTGGGACACCGAAGCTTGGTGTCTGAAAGCCCAGGAAGTACCAACTGCCCTGGTAGAATGAGCTGTGACTGGAAAAGGAGGGACCTTGCCCCGAACAGTATACGTATGAGTCACGGTCTGTCTGATCCAACAGGAAACAGTAGCCGACGAGGCCGCCAACCCTTTGCGTGGTCATTCCGTCAGTACAAACAATGCATCAGACTTCCGAAAAGAATCTGTAGCCGCCAAATACACCCACAAAGCCCTCATGACATCCAAAGAATGTAACTCAAATTCCTTGGGATGCGACGGGTGCGGACATAATGAAGGGAGAACAATATCCTCATTAATGTGGAAAGAGGAGACCACCTTCGGTAGAAAAGGGGAAGGGCGCAAGACTGCCTTGTCCTTATGAAGGACCAAGTAAGGAGACTTACAGGACAACACTGCCAACTCAGACACCCGCCTAGCGGATGTAATGGCCGCCAAGAAGGCCACTTTTTGCGACAGCAATTGTAGGGGAATATCCCTGATTTTCTCATGGCGGTTTCTGCAGTACAGAAAAGAGTTCCAGGTCTGGCGTGCCCCACTTGTGGCAAATCTGACGGAACACCTCTGCATGTAGGGACCATTCCCCCTGATCCAGTGTCTGGTGACTGAGAAAGTCCGCCTGACAATTTTCTATGCCCGGAATGTAAATGGCGGAGATTGCCGGCACGTGAAGTTCTGCCCAGCGCAGAATGAGAGCTGCTTCCGCCCTGATGGTTCACAAACGCCACAGCCGTGGCGTTGTCCAATTGAACCCGAACCGGGAGGCTGCGCAGCCTCACCGTCCAGTGGGAGAGGCAGAGCTTGATTGGCCTCAGCTCCAGCACATTTATCAGAAGGCGGGATTCCTGCGCCGACCAACGACCCTGAGCAGACAGCTGCTTCAGGACCCCCCCCCCCCCCCCCAACCCGATAGACTGGCGTCCGTCGTGAGTATAGACCAGTTCAGGGGAAGAAAAGACTTTCCCAACGCTAGAGCAGGGGCCCGAAGCCCATCAACGATCCTCTGGTCTGATGATCCAATCTGATCAGCTGGTCCAGAGACAGCGGAGACTTGTCCCACCTGGACAGAATCGCACGCTGCAGGAGCCGAGTGTGACTCTGGGCGTAAGGTATCGCCTCGAAGGCTGAAACCATGAGACCCAACACCCGCATACAGAACCGTAAGGAGGATCAGTGGGGTGAAAGCAGGGTTCGCACCGCTGCTTGCAGTGTTAGTAACTTGGCCGGAGGTAAGAACACTTTCGCCTGCTCCGTGTCCAGAATTAGACCCAGATATTCCTGTCGACACGACGTGGTCAGTGTCGACTTCTGCAGGTTGATCAGCCAGCCGAAGTCCTTCAACGAGGCCATGGTGATGGCCACGTTCTCCAGGGCCGAAGCAGACTCCGCTCGCAGGAGCAAGTCGTCGAGGTATGCTACTACTGCAATGCCTCTCTGCCTCAATAGAGCCAGCACCGGAGCCACCAGCTTGGTGAACACACGAGGAGCCGAGGCCAGACCGAAAGGAAGTGCCACAAATTGATAATGTAGATCCCCCACCGCAAAGCGCAGAAAGCGCTGGTGTCGGGTACAAATGGGAACATTTAGATACGCGTCCCTGATATCCAGAGACGCCATGAAGTCCCCTTGGTGCAGGGCGGCCACGACCGAATGGACAGATTCCATCCGGAACTTTCGCGCCTTCACAAAGTGATTTAGCGCTTTCAGGTCCAGAACTGGCCTGACCCCACCCTTTTTGGGCACCACAAAGCGGTTTGAATAGAAGCCGTGGAACCTTTCCAACGGAGGTACCGGCACAATCACCCCTTGTTCGGAGAGCGTCTGAACAGCCCCTAGGAGAGCCTCTCGACACCCCTGAGGGAGTCTCAAGTTCGATGGGAAGAACCTGTCTGGCGGTAGAGTGCTGAACTCTATTCTGTACCCGGAGGACACCTCTTCCTGCACCCATGGTCGGAAATGCGGGCAGTCCACCTGTCTGCGAACCCCAGAAGTCTGCCCCCCACCCGAGAAACTGGTGGGGGCAACCCATCATGCGGAGGAGGACTTATCCTCTGCCTTTTCGCTCTTGCACTACTAGGGCCGTTTACCGGATCCCGAGGCAGACTTGCCGGGCCTCGAGCCCTTGCCTGCAGCACCGGGCGCACGAAAAAACCTCTTCTGACCTGAAGAAGCAGGACCCTGCTTACGGCAGAACTTCCGCCGCCTGGGCTCCGGAAGGAAAGTACTCTTCCCTCCGGTGAAATCTTTAATGATTCCATCCAATTGTGCCCCAAAGAGCTGACCACCCTGAAAGGGGAGATCCGCGAGGCCCTTCTTAGACACGTGGTCACCCGACCAACAGCATAAACACAGCACATGTCTAATAATGACTGCGAAAACAGACATCTTAGACAGCATGGGAAGCAGGTCCAAAGCTGCGTCACACAGGTACCGAAGACCCTGTATCAGGTGGTCTGCTCGCTGTGACGCCTCAAGCAAGCTCCCGCAGCTCAACTCATTGTGCAATTCAGTCGCACATTCGGTAAGGTGTTGCGCCACCATGGCCGACACCAGGGCCGGTCTCATGGCCGACCCCACCAACAAAAACAATGCCTCGGATACCGCCTCTGTCCGCCTATCGGCCGGATCCTTAAAAGAGGGAGACCCCTCCAAGGGGATGGTCGTTGCCTTATTCAGGCGAGCCACCGGAGGGTCCACTGCTGGGGATGCCCACTTCTTTACAAAACTAAGGGATAGCGTACAGCGAAACGTTTGGGCAAAACAAAGGAATTCTGTGGACGCTGCCATTCCTTATAGACCAGATGGTCAAAGAATTGATCATAGGGATAGCCCTAGGGGACCTCTGTGGCTTAAAAGACCCACAAACATATGCAGACTCCTGCGACTCCCCGGCCTAGTCCAGTCGCAGGGACACACGGATATTGGTGATCAGGTTTGCCACCAGCGCCCGTTCGCGCGCAGCCGAGGCCCCCTGGTCTTCCTCGCCATCCGAGGGCTCCCGTTCACCATCTGAGAGCTCCACAGGGGTCCCCGTGACCACCGAGGCCCCTTCCGGTTCAGAATCCTCCTCCGATGAAGGAGGGGGGTGGACGCTTTTTAGACACCCCCTTAGCACTACACGGCACCTCCTGGGGAAAAAATTCCCCCAACAGGGATCTTAACTGATCCAGGGGAACTGCAGGCCCCAGCGCAGGCTGTGCTTCAACCGACTCCTCCTTGGAAGGACCCGCAGGTTCAGCCACCACTGCCCCACAGATCTACTGGGAGACACCCAGGAGGATTGCAGCCACCGCTACCAGCACCCCAGGGAGAGCCCAGCTATACTTGCTGTTAGTGATTGCCCTTTAAGCGCTGCGTCCCAGTAGGAGTGCCTGCCGCCAGCCAGGAGCCTGCGCCGCCATGTGGCATCCACGCTGTCCAGAGTGAAAAGGGGGGGAGGAAGTGGACGCCCAGGAAGGTTCCTCCTCAGCCAACTTCGTGTCGGACGCGACCCCGGACGTCAAGGGGACCTAGTCAATTCTAGGGACAACCCCCTTAAAAAAGGGGTCCTCCACGGCACATCACGATTCCCCCACAGATTTTTCGCAGGTGGGGGGAGGAAGTAGCCTCCTCCTAAGACTTGGCCTTCCCCGGAGCCACCAGTGCCCCTGGGTACACCTCGAGAGTCTACCACT
>BLSH010098865.1:779294-790321 GCA_018402905.1 Glandirana rugosa | reverse complement strand
GAGCTAGTGGGACCAGAGGGACACCCTAAAACCGACCGACTAGTTGGAAGTCTTCAGCTGCGACCAGGGCAGCGCGACGGATCTGATAGACCCGGACCAAGACCTGTGTCTCGTCCGCTCCCACAAGAACGGAGACCGGTTCAACGACTGCCACGTTTGACGCCATGCCCGAGACGACAGTGCTGCCACCAGAAGGAATGCAAAGACGTACGCCCACAACCCCGAGTACCACAGCCGTAAGCTCTGCCATAGCATACGGGTCTCAGTGTGGGCCGAGGACGTCGCCCGCTAAGACGACGTCACCCTGTTCAGAGGCAACAGAGACCTAGCCCACAGCCCCCCTGGTCTGGTGATCCAACCTGATCACCCGATCCAGAGACAACGGAGACTTGTCCCACTGCAGCAGAATCGCCCGCTGCAGGAGCCGGGTGTGACTCTGGGCATACGATACCGTCTCGAATGCCGACACCATGAGCCCCAACACCCGCATGCAGAAACGTAAGGAAGACCACCGTCGTGACAGCAGAGCCCGTACCGCAGTTTGCACCGTCAGCAACTTGGCCAGAGGCAAGAACACCCTCGCCTGCTCTGTGTCCAGAACCAGGCCCAGATAGTCTAGGCAGCGCGACGGGACCAGCGTCGACTTCTGAAGGTTGATCAGCCAGCCAAAATCCCACAGGGAGACCAGGGTGATCGAGACGTTGTCCTCCAGGGCAGAAGCCGACTCCGCTCACAGGAGCAGATCGTCTAGATATGCCACCACCGCAGCAGTGCACCTCTGCCTCAGCAGAGCTCGTACCGGAGCCAACAGCTTGGTGAAGACTTGCGGAGGCTAGGCCGAAGGGGAGAGCCACAAACTGGTAGTGGAGGTCCCCCACCACGAAACACAGCAAACGCTGATGCTGAACACAAATGGGAACGTGGAGGTACGCGTCCCTGATGTCCAGAGAAGCCAGGAAATCCCCCTGGCGCAGCGCGGCCTCGACAGAATGGACTGACTCCATCCTGAATTTGCACGCCTTCACAAAGTTATTGAGCGCCTTTAGGTCCAGAACCGGCCTGACCCCATCCTTCTTTGGTACCACAAAGAGGTTGGAATAAAACCCGCGGAACCGGGACAATCACCCCCTGCTCTAACAGAGCCTGGACGGCCCCCAACAGAGCTTGCCGACACCCCGGAGGGAGTCTCAGATTTGAGGGGAAGAACCTGTCCGGGTACAAAGCTCTATCTTGTACCCGGACGTCACCACCTCCCGCACCCAAAGATCCGAGATGCGGGCGGTCCGCGAACCCCAGAAGCCACAGCCCATCATGTGGAGGCGGGCTTCTCCTCCTCCTTTCCGGACTTGCGCTGCCAGGACCGCTTCTGGTTCCCTGCGGCAGCCTTGCCGGGCCGAATGCTTGTGCCTGCTGCGCCGGGCGCACAAAAAAAAACGCTTCTGAGTAGAAAAGGAGGGACCCTGTTTACGGTGCTGCTCCCGCCGCTTGGGTCCCGGAAGAAAGGTACTCTTCCCCCGTGAAATCCCTAATGATTTCATCCAGGGAAGTCCCAAATAGCCGACCCCCCCCTGAAACGGCAGGTCCGTGAGGCCTTATTTCAACGCATGGTCGCCCGACCAGCACCTCAGCCACAGCAGCAGTCTAATAAGGATCGCAAAAACTGCCAGTTTTGACAGCATGGGAGCTACGTCCAATGCCGCGTTGCAGATGTACCTCAGACCCTGCGCCAGCTGCAACAACTCCGAAGGGACCCCAAGGTCCCCCAAATCCTTGTGCAGCCCTGTGGCCCACTCCCGTGAGTGTCTGCGCCACCATCGCTGACGCCAGTATCGGCCGCATGCGCCCCCCCCCCCAGGAACATAGCCTTGGACACCGCCTCCGTCCGTCTGTCGGCAGGATTCTTAAAAGATGGAGAGCCCTCCATCGGAATCGTGGTAGCCTTGTTCAGGCGGGCCACCGGAGAGGGTCTACCACAGGGGACACCCACTTTTGCACCAAGCTATCCTCAAAAGGATAGCGCACAGAAAAGCGTTTTAGGTAATGCGAACAAATTCTGAGGACGCTGCCATTCCTTGTAGACAAACTGGTAAAAGTATGGCACATAAGGGAACACCCTAGGAGTCCGAGCTGACCTATGGGACCCAAAGGCGTACGCCCCCTCTTGCGACGTCCCGGCCTGGCCCAAATGCAGCGTCTTGCAGGCAGCCACCAGGGAGCCCACCAACGCCTTTTCATACGCTACGGTGGCCCCCTGCACCTCCTCACCGTCAGAATGGTCCAAATCACCATCTGACAGGTCCACGGGGGTCCCTGAGATCACATAACCCCCTTCCGGCTCCGAATTCTCCTCAGAGGATGGGGTGGACGATTCTTCGCCACCCCCCCCCACCATGGACCGGTTCCACCCAGGCAAAAAACAATTCCAAAATTGAAGGAAGTTCGTCCAGTGGGACTACAGGTCCCAGCGCCGCCGGAGCCTCCGCAGAGACTTCCAAAACCGACATACCCGGTTCAGCCGCCATGTGCCATTCCACGGACACTAGTGAGGCCTACAGGTCGCACCCCCACCACAGGCCACCCCTCAGTCACCCCCCGCACAGTGGACCGGAAATGCACTGGAGGACCCACACTGTTGCTACCAGCAACCCAGGGAGAAGCCAGCTATACTTGCTGAAAATGTGTGTGCCGCTCTGCCGCTGCTGAGCTCCCCCACACGTGTCTAGCGCGCTGTCCAGAATGAGGAAAACGGCGCCAAAGCACATGCTATATGCTCATCAGGAGACGAACCAAAAATGGCCGCCGTAGAACACACTAGAGGCCAAACCACCACCAAGATGGCCGCGACTCCGGCAAAATGGAGGCCAGCCCTGAAAAAAAGGGCAGCGCATGGTCGGGGGTGCCAAAAACAGCAGCACTGAGGCAGAAGCGGCGGGATGCGGTGCAGATGGGGGGGGGGGAACGAACGACCGGAACCACCTACGCCCAAATGGGGGGGGGGACAGGGCACCCACCAGCCCCCTCCGCACCCCCGAGGGGGGGCGTACTCACCCTTCCAGACGGGCGCAGCGGGTAGCCACCCGAGACAGGCCTGCCGCCCCTACAGGTGGTGAGGGAGCTGTCGGTCAAGCGACGCGAGCCGCAGCCCGGTCACTTAGCATGCTGGCGGAATGTTTAACCCGCCGGCCGCCCTGCACGGAACGGGGCCCGATGCGGCGACCCCCGCAGGCAGCTAAGGGACGGCTCGCATCCGTCGGCCGCGCTGGGGAGACTACCTGGACCTAAAGATCTCCAGCACGTCACCCAGCCGGCTACTTGATTGCATTCTTCATCATATCTTGAGAAAAAACAAAAAAATTGGGGAACCGCAGATCCCAGCAGGGAACCTAGGTGCTACTCCTTGCACTAGGTAGAAAAAAACTGGTGTGCTAGCAGGGCGGAGGGGGTTATGCAGAGTGAGGACTGCCCCCTGGGAGGGGCTAGCTTGCTTTTTTGTCTGAACTGTGTTTCCCTAGTTTACTCCTGGTAAAAGGTGCATACCCCACAAGATTAGAGGCTGTGTCTGTCAATGAACGAAAGAGTTTTTTTTCCCCAGAGTTCTGCTTTAAAGGCTTTTTCTCTTACGTTCACTGACAGACGCAGCCCTTCATTGACAAGTGGGGTTTATGCACATCCTACTAGGAGTAGACTAGGCAAATAGAAAGGAAAAGCAAGCTGACCCCTCTCCAGCATATAACCCCCTGCTCTGTATAGCATATCAGTTTTATTATGCCTAGTGCAAGGAGTTAGACCTGGTTCCCTGCTGGGACCTGTGGTTCCACAGATTTTCTTCTTTGGGCTTTTCAAGCTATCTGATAGACTGCTAGCAAGTAGCCGGCTGGGGCATAGAGGAGATCCTGAATCCTGAACTTTCCCCAGCACGGCCGACCGATGCAAGCTACCCTTAGCCCTGGCGGGGTCCGCCGTGTTGTACTCGTTCCGTGCGGGAGGCCAGTGGGTGACCCCCACTTGCGCCCAGTGATCGGGCTCTGCTCACGTCCAGGGGTGCTTGGCCTGCAGCATCCCTCTCCACCAGATGGGAGGAAGGTCTGCAACCGGGTGCCTACCCGCTACGCCTGTCGGATTGGTGAGTGACCCCCCCCCCCCCCCCCCCCCCCCCCCGGGGGGGGCTGGGCCTTTTTTAGTGGACTAGGCCGGCCAGTGGAGGGTTTCTAGGGCTACAGGTCCCCCTGGGTGTTTTTGCTCGGGGTCGCCCCCTTCCCCCGCACCGCACTCAAAAAGCCGTCCATTTTGTGGGCTATTTTGGCCTTTAGTGACGGACCGGCGGCCATTTTGCCGTAGTCACGGCCTGGCTGACGCCGCTTCTTCCTCTTTCACTCTGGGACAGCGTGGATGGCACAGGGCAGCGCAAAGCACTCCTACTGGGACGCAGCGCTTAAAGGGCAATCACACACAGCAAGTATAGCTGGGCTCTCCCTGGGGTGCTGGTAGCGGTGGGTGCAGTCCTCCTGGGTGTCTCCTGGTTGTTCTGTGGGGCAGTGGTGGGGCTGCATTGTGGGGGTGTCAGGGCATTTTGGCCTGTCAGTGTCCGGTGGAGCAACGGCGGCTGAACCTGCGGGTCCTTTCAAGGAGGAGTCGGTTAAAGCGCAACCTGCGCTGTGGCCTCTGGTTCCCCTGGATCAGCTAAGATCCGTATTGGGGAAATTTTTTCCCTGGGAGGTGCCGTGCTAAGGGGGTGACTAAAAAGTGTCCACCCCCCCCTTCCTTCATCGGGGGAGGATTCTGAACCGGAAGGGGCCTCAGTGGCCCTCTCAGATGGTGAACTGGAGCCGTCGGATGGCGAGGGAAAACTAGAGGGCCTCGGTAGCGCGCGAGTGGGCGCTGGTGGCCTCCCTGATCGCCAATATCCGTGCGTCAATGCGACTGGATCAAGCTGGGGAGTCGCAGGAGGCTGGATACGTTTGTGGGTCCTTTAAGCCACCTAGGTCCCCTAGGGCTTATCCCTATGATCAATTATTTGACCAGCTGGTCTATAAGGAATGGCAGCGTCCGCAGAATTCCTTTTCCTTGCCCAAGCGTTTCGCTGTACGCGATCCCTTTGAGGATAGTTTTGTGAAGAAGTGGGCACCCCCCGCAGTGGACCCTCCGGTGGGTCGCCTGAATAAGGCAACGACCATCCCCTTGGAGGGTTCTCCCTCTTTTAAGGATCCGGCCGATAGGCGAACGGAAGCGGTATCCAAGGCACTGTTCTTGTTGGCGGGGTCGGCCATGAGACCAGCCCTGGCGTCAGCCATGGTGGCGCAATCCCTTACCGAGTGTGCGACTGAGTTGCACAATGAGTTGAGCTGCGGGAGCTCGCTTGAGGCGTCACAGCGAGCGGACCATCTGATACAGGGTCTTCAGTACCTGTGTGACGCAGCTCTGGACCTGCTTCCCATGCTGTCTAAGATGTCTGTCTTCGCAGTCATTATCAGACGGGTGCTGAGGTTACGCTGTTGGTCGGGTGACCATGCGTCTAAGAAGGGCCTCACGGATCTTCCCTTTCAGGGTGGTCGGCTCTTTGGGGCACAGTTGGATGAAATCCTTAAAGATTTCACCGGGGGGAGAGTACTTTTCTCCCCGAGCCCAGGCAGCGTGAGTTCCGCCGTAAGCAGGGTCCTGCCTCTGGTCAGAAGAGGTTTTTTTCGTGCACCCGGTGCAGCGGGCAAGGACTCAAGGCCCGGCGAGGCTGCCTCAGGATCCAGTAAACGGCCCTGGCAGCGAAAAGGCGGAGGATAAGTTCTCCTCCGCATGATGGGTTGCCCCCACCCAATTCTCGGATGAGGGGCCGACTTCTGGGGTTCGCAGACAGGTGGACTGCACACATTTCCGACCGGTGGGTGCAGGAGGTGGTGTCCTCCGGATACAGGATAGAGTTCAGCACTCTACCCCCAGACAGGTTCTTCCCATCAAACTTGAGACTCCCTCAGGGGCGTCGGGAGGCCCTCCTAGGGGCTGTTCAGAAGCTCTCCGAACAAAGGGTGATTGTGGCGTTACCTCCGCTGGAAAGGTTCCGCGGCTTCTATTCAAATCTTTTTGTGGTGCCCAAAAAGGGTGGTGCCAGGCCGGTCTTGAACCTAAAAGCGCTGAATCGCTTCGTGAAGGCACAAAAGTTCCGGATGGAATCTGTCAGATCGGTCGTGGCCGCCCTGCACCAAGGGGACTTCCTGGCGTCTCTGGATATCAGGGGCGCGTATCTGCATGTCCCCATTTGTCCCCGGCACCAGCGTTTTCTGCGCTTTGCTGTGGGGGATCTACATTACCAATTTGTGGCACTTCCCTTCGGTCTGGCCTCGGCTCCTCCTGGTGTTCACCAAGCTGGTGGCTCCGGTGCTGGCGCTATTGAGGTAGAGAGGCATTGCGGTAGTAGCATACCTCGACGACTTACTCCTGCGAGCGGAGTCTGCTTTGGCCCTGGAGGAGAATGTGGCTATCACCATGGCCTCATTGAAAGACTTGATGTTGACTGGAATATCTGGGTCTGATTCTGGACACGGAGCAGGCGAAGGTGTTCTTACCTCCGGCCAAGTTACTTACACTGCAAGCAACGGTGCGAACTCTGCTGTCACGCCAGTGGTCCTCCTTCCGGTTCTGTATGCGGGTGTTGGGGCTCATGGTCTCAGCTTTCGAGGCGATACCTTACGCCCAGAGTCACACTCGGCTCCTACAGCGAGCGATTCTGTCAAGGTGGGACAAGTCTCTGTTGTCCCTGGACCAGCTGATCAGATTGGATCATCAGACCAGAGGATCGTTGACCTGGTGGCTTCAGGCCCCGGCTCTAACGTTGGGAACGTCTTTTCTCCCCCTGAATTGGTCGATAGTCATGACGGACGGGTGGTCCTGGGGCAGCTGTCTGCCCAGGGCTGTTGGTCGGTGCAGGAATCCCACCTTCCGATAAATGTTTTGCAGTTGAGGGCGATCAGGCTCTGCCTCTCCCACTGGGCGGTAAGGCTGCGCAGCCTCCCTGTTCGGGTTAAATCGGACAACGCCACGGCGGTGACGTACGTGAACCATCAGGGCGCAACGAGGAGCTTGGCAGTGGCTGCGGAAGCGGCTCTCATTCTGAGATGGGCAGAACTTCACGTGCCGGCAATCTCCGCCATTTACATTCCGGGCATAGAAAAATGGTAGGGGGACTTTCTTAGTCGCCAGACGCTGGATCAGGGGGAATGGTCCCTATATCCAGAGGTGTTGCGCCAGATTTGCCACAAGTGGGGCACGCCAAACGTGGACCTCATGGCGTCCAGGTTCAATCGCAAGGTGCAGAACAAGGGATCCGTTGGCAGCCACCACGGACGCGTTGGTAGCGCCTTGGGGGCGGTATCGGCTCCTGTACGCCTTCCCCCCCATCAAGCGACTACTGTGCAGGATAGAAGCAGAGGGGATCCCGACAATCCTGGTTGTTCCGGATTGGCCTCTGCGCCCTTGGTACGCCGACGTGGTGCGGATGGTGACAGATGTTCCCTGGCGTCTGCCGCTGCGCAAAGACCTGCTGTCGCAGGTACCCATCCTGCACCCTGCTTTACCCTTGCTGGCGTTGACGGCTTGGCTATTGAGTCCCAGGTGTTGAGGGATAGGGGTGTCTTTGACTCTGTGATCCCTACCATGCTTAAGGCGCGCAAGTGTACTTCGCGCAAGATTTATCATCGCACCTGGAAGGCCTATATTGCCTGGTGTGAGGCGGGGGTTGGAACCCCCGCTCTTACGTTGTGTCCCGGGTGCTGGCTTTTTTGCAGCAGGGCCTGGATAACAAGTTGGCATTGAGTACTCTCAAGGGTCAGATTTCGGCTCTGGCGATTCTTTTTCAACGGCCTTTGGCGTCACATTCGTTGATACGTACATTTGTACAGGGCGTATGCCATGTGGTTCTTCAGATACGGTAGCCTTTGGCGCGGTGGGATTTGAATTTGGTACTTTCTGTACTGCAGAAACCGCCATATGAGAAAATCAGGGATATTCCCTTACAATTGCTATCGCAAAAAGTGGCTTTTTTGGCGGCCATTACATCCGCTAGGCGGGTGTCTGAGTTGGCAGCGTTGTCCTGTAAGTCTCCTTACTTGGTCCTTCAGAAGGACAAGGCGGTCTTGCGACCTTCCCCTTAGTTTCTACCGAAGGTGATCTCTTCTATTCACATTAATGAAGATATTGTTCTCCCTTCATAATGTCCGCACCCGTCGCATCCCAGGGAATTTGAGTTGCATTCTTTGGATGTCGTGAGGGCTTTGCGGGTGTATTTGGCGGCTACAGCTTCTTTTCGGAAGTCTGATGCGTTGTTTGTGCTGACAGAAGGACTGCGCAAGGGGTTAGCGGCCTCGTCGGCTACTGTTTCCTGTTGGATCAGACAGACCGTGACTCATGCGTATACTGTTCGGGACAAAGTCCCCCCTTTTCCAGTCACGGCTCATTCCACCAGGGCAGTTGGTACTTCCTGGGCTTTCAGACACCAAGCTTCGGTGTCCCAGGTGTGCAAGGCGGCCACTTGGACCTCGGTGCACACGTTTGCTAAGTTTTACAAAGTTTGTGTGTCAGCATCTGCGGATGCTGCTTTTGGCCGTAAAGTTTTCCAGTCGGCGGTGTAGGCGCGGCTGGTGCCTCCTGAGAGGATTCTGTTGGGTACAGTTGTTGTTTACCCACCCCTCTTGAATGACACTGCTTTGGGACATCCCCACTTCTCAAAGGACTGCGTCTGTCAGTGAACGTAAGAGAAAAAGGGATTTTATTAAGAACTTACCATAAAATCCTTTTCTCTGAGTTCACTGACAGACGCAGCACCCACCCCTCTGTGTTGCGTTTGTATGGCTTGTTACGAACTGATATGCTATGCAGAGCAGGGGGGTTATATGCTGGAGTGAGGACGGACCCCTGGGAGGGGTCAGCTTGCTTTTTTTCTATTTGCGTAATCTACTCCTAGTAGGATGTGCATAAACCCCACTTGTCAATGAAGGGCTGCGTCTGTCAGTGAACTCAGAGAAAAGGATTTTACGGTAAGTTCCTAATAAAATCCCTTTTTTTAAATTAAAATAACAAGCATGTTATACTCCCCTGGTCTGTGAAATTGTATTGCACAGAGGGGCCCCAAACCTCTCCTGGGGTCCCCTGCTGACACTCTTGGGGGCTCCTCTTCTGATGGCAGAAATGCAGGCTCGCTCCTGAGCTGCGCTCTGTTTCACACAAGTGGCTTGCCCCCCCCCACGACACGATTTGATTGACAACAGCAAGAACAAATGGCCTCTTTGCCTGTGAGATCTAGAGCAGCGATGCTGCTCTCGGCACAATGCTGGATCAAAAGAGGAGCCATGTAAGTATTTCGGGGGGAGGCTGGGGAAGGGGGTGCGGATATTGGAAGGTGTTGTGTTTTTTTGTTTTATTTTTTATTTTTTTTTAACCTTAAAGCAGAACTACGGTATAAAACTTTTTTCCATGTTTTTGTTGCTGATCTCCTACCTTCACCAACCATGCCGTCCATCTTCTGCTGAGGTCTGTAGTTCCTCTGCAGCAGCCTGCTGAACTTGCTGAAAAACCATTATTCCCCTGTAACAATCTGTGTGTAAGAGTGCTGGGGCCTCTCCGTCCTGTTCTGGCAGCAGCGGTTTGACACGCCCACCTGTAGTTCCTAAAAGCCAGCAGGGTTTTCAATTTCCGCTTGCTCAGTGTAGTGGGCGGAGGGGGTCTCACAGCCGAACACCCCCCCCACGGGATCTTATTGATACCCGCTCTGCACTGATAAGACCGCACTGATAAGCGGCACTGGTGAGACCACACTGATGGACACTGATAAGCGGCACTGGTGGAACTGCACTGATAGGCACTGATAAGTGGCACTGGTGAAGACCGAACTGATAAGCAGCACTGGTGCACCCGCACTGATAAGCGGCACTGGGGAGACCACACTGATGGGCACTGATGGGGACGGTGTCACTACACTGACGAGCAGAACTGATGGGCACAGTGTCACCGCACTGGTGGGCACGGTGTCACCGCACTGATAAGCGGCACTGGTGGGCACGGTGTCACCGCACTGATAAGCGGCACTGGTGGGCACGGTGTCACTGCACTGATGGGCACTGATAAGTGGCACTGTGTGACCGCACTGATGAGGCTGCACTGTTTACGGACACCGTACACTTCCATATATCTTTAGGAGGGGTTTCCACCATCCCTGCAAAGTTTCATTTTGTATGTCTTATTCTCAGTGTGATGTGTAATATGTGATGTTACTTATCAGGGGTGGGCATTGTGGTGATATTGAAGTTTATTGAGATTTACATACATTAAAGGGTTCCACCATTATTGTGTTATTGATTAGTAAGTTAGCACTGCACTTTTTTTGTGTTTTTTCTCATGCTGACATTTACTTGTGTCACGCACAAATATCAAACGATAAAACATCACGGCTCTTTCTGTGGTGCGAATAGGGATGTTTTCATATTCACCATACCAGCACTGATTGTTATAACTCTTCTTGAGGTGATTGTAGCTTATAACTATCTCAAATCTACAGGAGTAGGAATATTTCTAATAGTGAATTACAGTGTGTACAATATATCATTATGGGATGTGTGTACAGCTCAGTAATGATTACATAAAGTAAGGACAATGTTTATCTCCTTGTGGCTGGAGGGGAGAGAAGACATGTTGTGTGTGTTACTGCTTAGTGGGCCTGGCTGAAGAATGAGGGGTGTGATTCATGTTGAAGTGGGCTTGTTCACATTTACATGTACAGGCCTAGTGTACCTCCCACATTCATTGAAATGTGCAAAGGTTGATGGGAAATGTAGTGTAAACAAAGAAAATATGATGCAATCACTCTTCTAACAGAGCCAGCATGAATAATGCATCATTTGAACAAGAGACCACTTCCTGTAAATTAAATTGGACATATCTCTTCAAAGGTAAGGAATTTCACAAATGTAATAACTGTTTAGTGTAGGGAGTTGTGCTAATGGGGGATTTTTTGAAAATCCCAGAGGGGAGGTCGGTGTTCCTCTATT
>BLSH010098865.1:722689-730496 GCA_018402905.1 Glandirana rugosa | reverse complement strand
CACCCCCCCCCCCCCCCCCCAATCCTATGTGGTGTGGCTTTGCCTGGTCACCCTTAGCCTGGCTTTTGGAGTGCTACATCCAGACCCAGCTGGACTGGGACATTGCAGGAATAGCCTGGAAGTTACCTTCAGACACTGCGTTCCGTGTTGAGCACCTTCCTGGCTTCGTTGGGGTAAAAAGTTAGCCGAGGAACCTTTTCCAGGTCCAGAACTGTGGCATTGTTGGGCCTCTCAAGTATGTAGGTCGCTGAGCTCCTTTTTAAATTCCCTATGGTCTACTATGGAAAGGGTTAACATTGTGGTACTAAACACTGAAATGAACCCCTAAGTAGCATGTCAAGCTCTTTTGCACCATGCAGTATTTAGGCACCTCCCTGCTACTGCTTCTCCTTTACAAATGGTCATAAGGAATTCCAATCTTCAGTCTTTTCCTGCATGTGCACCTACAATGACTCCTCTCTGGTCATCTGACCCTCATCTGTTATGAGCTATGTGGGTCTCTTAAAAGAGAAGTATGGGTTGTTGTTTTTTTTTTTTTACAGAGCTCATAGTTGCCTAGGTGGATGCAGCATTGGTCCCTCGCCTGCTCAAAGACTGAGAACTGAGTGATCAAAGACCGCTGATCGCTTAGTTCTCAGTGCTTCATCAGCAGAGAACTGGTGACTGTCAGTTACCGCTGTCTGGTCTGCCCTTCCCCCCCCTGTGCTCACTGGCGCGCTGGGCTATGAAGGGGGCAGGACCAGCTAGCTCAGGCTCTCAGCGACTAGCTGAGCCGGGTGCCGCGCCAGGCTTCTGGATGGATCCTGACCATATGGTCTTGATCTTTCCCCTGCCTGGCCCGGCTCTGTGACGTCAGCTGACAGCAGGCTGAAGCCCGCTGTCATCTGAAAACTGGTCATAGGAGTGCAGAATGAACTGCACTCCTGTGATTCACAGGAGAAGTATAGCCCAACGAGTACACCTTTTTGGGCCTAATATTTTCATATTAGAAGCCTTTTGTAATTAAATTTCTGCCCCAGCCATCCCTATGTGCTTATCTCACTTACCTGAGTTTTTGAAAAATGTTTTCCTCCTACGTTCACTGACAGACGCAGCTCTTCATGACGTGTGGGGTTTATGCTTGTCCAACTAGGAGTTAACTAGGCAGGGAAAAGAACAGCTGGCCCCTCCCATGGGGGGCCATCCTCTCTTCCCACATAAACCCTCAGCATAGTATAGCTCAGCAGTTTCAATGCCTAGTTTGCAAGTAGTTGACCTGGTTTTCCTTTAGGGGAACTGCGGTCCTGTTTGTGACCATTTCTTTATTATTTCTTTTACTTTTATTTTATTTTACACTTCTATCAAGCAATGATCTGCCATCAAGAAGCCGGCCGGGGCATAGAGAGTCCACGGGCTCTGCATTTTCCCCGGCCTGGCCGACCGATGCGAGCCAGTCCTGCGGTATGGGACCCGCCGCATCGTGCCCGTTCTGTGCGGGTGGCCGGGGGTGATCCCCACTTGAGCCCGGGCAGGGCGATTCTTCTGGCCTGCAGCATACCATCCAAGGGGCGGAAGGTCTGCGAATGGGTGGCTACCCGCCGCGCTCGTCAGGAGTGGTGAGTGGAAGTTTCCCCTCCCCTTTTTTTCAGGGGCAAAAGGGGGACCGACGAAAAATAGCCGCTGGTAGGGGCGCGTAGTGCCCTTTTTCACCCACCCCACCCCCCTCAAACACACCGCACCCGGTCGTCCGACGCCGTCCGGCAAATTTTTGCCGCCATGCTGCGATAGGCCGCCATTTTGCCGTAGTCGCGGACATACTGAACCTATGGAGCTTTCCCTCTAGTGCTCAGAGCGGCCGTTTGCGGTACTGCGCATTTCTGCAAGTGGTTTTCGGCCTCTAGTGTTCAACGGCGGCCATATTGGAGCCTCCTGCCTCTGCAAAAACGTGTGAAACTATTTTCCTTTCTCTTTGGAACGGTGTGGCTCCTGACGGCGCGGCTCTTCTGACAGTCCTCAAAGTTATAGGCAGCAAATGGCAAGTATAGCTGGGCTCTCCTGTGGGTGCTGGTGGCGGCGGGTGCAGTCCTGGGTTCCCTGGTGCACTGTGGGGCGGTGGTGTGTGGGGGTGCCTCAACGTGCTAGTGCACACCTGTGTGTTACTAGGGGTGATTTAGAATGATGGCAGACTATACTGCAGAGCCAGCTGAGGAGGATTCAGAGGCGGCGCAATCTGTGCAGGGGGCTTTTTTGGACCAGCTGCGGGCGGTCTTTAGTATTCTCCCTCGGGCGGATGTCTCCCAACAGGCCCCCAGGAAGCGTCCCCCTCCTCCTTGTTCTTCAGGGGAGGATTCTGATCTGGAAGTGGCCTCAGGGGTCACATGGACCCCAGTCGATCTGTCTGATGGGGAACTGGGTCCCTCGGACGGAGAAGAGAATCAGGGGGTGGCGGCTGTGCGTGAAAAAGCTCTGGTTTCCGCCATTGTCGCTGGAATTCGCACTACGCTGCGATTGAGCCAGGATGGCGAATCAGACTTCTGCGTGTGTGTGTGGGTCCTCCAGGCACCCGAGAGCCCCTAAGGCTTACCCCTATGATCAATATTTTGATCACTATATTTATCGTGAATGGCAGAATCCGCAGCATTCTTTTTGCTGTCTAAACGTTTTGCTGCTCGCTATCCCTTTGAGGAAAGCTTTTTGGAAAAAATGGGAATCACCCGCGGTGGACCCGCCGATAGCTCACCTTAATAAGGGGACGACCATTCCTCTGGAAGGGGCCCCTTCCTTCAAGGACCCAGCTGACAGAAAGACAGGCACTGTTAAAGTTGCTATTCCTGGTGGCGGGTTCTGCTCTGCGGCCAGCCCTGGCGTCATCATCTCTATCTGAGCGCATGGTGGAGCTCCAGAAGGATCTGGACTGCGGTCGCCTGATGGACGCCCCGCAGAGGGCTGATTTTTTTGCTCCAGGGTTTCAGGTACCTTTGTGATGCGACTGTTGATTTACTGCCTATGTTGTCCAGAATTGCGGTGTTTGCCGTTACCTCAGACGGATGCTTTGGTTGCGCTCTTGGTCTGGTGACCACGCTTCCAAAAGAGGTCTCGCTGACCTTTTTCAGGGTGGACGTCTATTCGGTCCACAGCTGGATGAGATCGTCAAGGATTGCACAGGAGGTAAGAGCACCTTCCTCCCAAAGCCCCGGAGGCGAGAGTTTCGCCGTAGACAGGGGCCCCCTACATCGGGTCAGAAGAGATTTTTTTCACGCCCCAGGCGCAGCAGGTAAAGGGACCCGTTCCGGTAAGGTCGCTGCAGGGGCCGGTAAACTGCAGTAGCAGCGCAAAACCGAAAAGGCGGAGGACAAGCCCTCCTCGGCATGATGGGTTGCCCCCACCCGGGCTTCGGGTGGGGGGGGGGGGGCATCTTCTGGGGTTCGCAGACCGGTGGCGTGCTCACATTCCCGACTGTTGGGTCCAGGAAGTGGTGTCCTCCGGGTACAGGATAGAGTTCAACACTCTACCCCCAGACAGGTTCTTCCCATCGAACTTGGGGCTTCCGCGGGAACGCCAGGAGGCCCTCTTCGGGGCTGTCCGAGCACTCTTGGATCAAGGGGTGATCGTGCCAGTGCCTCCAGCGGAGAGGTTTCAAGGTTTTTACTCTAATCTGTTTGTGGTCCCCAAAAAAGGGAGGGGGTCCGGCCAGTACTAGACCAGAAGGCCCTAAGCAGGTATGTCAGGGCACGGAAATTCCGGATGGAATTTATCCGCTCGGTTGTGTCGCCTGGAGTATATCCGGGCCTGATCCTGGACACAGAGCAGGCGAAGGTTTTCCTTCCCCCAGCCAAGTTGCTGTCACTGCAGTCGGTAGTGCGAACCCTTCTGTCACACAGACGGTCTAAATTACGATTCTGTATGCGGGTGCTGGGGCTCATGGTCTCTACTTTCGAGGCGATACCATACGCCCAGAGTCAGTCTTCTTCAGCGAGCAATCCTGGCTCGGTGGGACAGGTCCCCTCGGTCTTTGGACCTTCTGATCTGTCTGAGCTCCCAGACCAGGGCGTGTCTGAACTGGTGGCTGAGGGACTCGGCGTTGACTCAGGGGAAGTCGTTCCTGCCCCTTCAGTGGGTGATCATCACCACGGATGCCAGTCTTTCAGGCTGGGGTGGGATCCTGGGGCAGCAGTCTGCCCAGGGCCGTTGGTCGGCACAGGAGGCTCCCCTCCCCATCAATGTGCCGGAACTAGTGGCGGAGGGAATACAAATAATCCTGGTGGCTCCAGATTGGCCTCGGCGCACCTGGTACGCCGACGCGGTGCAAATGGTGGCAGACGTTCCCTGGCGGCTCCCGCTGCGAGACAATCTACTGTCTCAGGGGCCCATCCTGCGCCCTGCTTTACCCTCGCTGGCTTTGACGGCCTGGCTATTGAGTCCCAGGTGCTAAGAGACAGGGGAGTTGCTGACTCTGTGATCCCTACCTTGTTAGAGGCTCGCAACTGTGCTTCTCGCAAGATTTACCACCCCACCTGAAAGGCTTTCATAGCTTGCTGCGGGGCGGAGGGTCATAACCCTCGCTCTTATGTGGTGTCCAGGGTCCTGACTTTTTTGCAGCAGGGCCTGGGCAAAAAACTGGCCTTGAGTACCCTTTTTGGTAGACATCACTTCCGCCAGACGGGTGTCTGAATTGGCAGCACTGTCGTGCAAGTCCCCCTACCTGGTCCTGCATAAGGACAAGGCGGTCTTGCGACCTTCTCCTTCCTTCCGAAGGTGGTTTCTTCCTTTCACGTTAATGAAGACATTGTTCTTCCTTCATTGTGCCCTCGTCCATTGCACCCAAAAGAAATTGAGTTGCATGCCTTGGACGTAGTGAGGGCCTTACAAGTGTATTTAGCTGCTACAGCTTCTTTTCGGAAGGCTGATGCCTTGTTTGTGCTGACAGGGGGTCCGCGCAAAGGTTTGGCGGCCTCGTCGGCTACTATTTCTCGTTGGATTAGACAAACCGTGACCCACGCATATTCTGTTTGGGGCAGGGTTCCCCCCTTTGCGGTCACGGCTCATTCTACCCGGGCTGTTAGCACTTCCTGGGCTGTTGGACACCAGGCCTCAGTGTCGCAGGTGTGCAAGGCGGCCACTTGGGCCTCGGTACACACTTTCACTAAGTTTTCTAAGGTTGATGTGCTAGCATCTTCGGATGCTGCTTTGCCGCCTGCAAAACTTTGCGTCCAAGTGTAGGCCCGTCTGGCGCCTCCTTAAGAGGTTCTGTTAGGGACAGTTATCGTTTACCCACCCCTCTTTTTAGCACAGCTTGGGGACATCCCCACACGTCATGAAGAGCTGCGTCTGTCAGTGAACATAGGAGAAAAGGGGATTTTATTAAAACTTAGACACAGCACCCACCCCTCTATGCTCTGTTCTATGTACGGCTTGTGTACGAACTGCTGAGCTATACTATGCTGAGGGTTTATGTGGGAAGAGAGGATGGCCCCCATGGGAGGGCCCAGCTGTTCTTTTCCCTGCCTAGTTAACTCCTAGTTGGACAAGCATAAACCCCACACGTCATGAAGAGCTGCGTCTGTCAGTGAACTCTGAGAAAAGGATTTTACGGTAAGTTTTAATAAAATCCCTTTTTTTGCTTCCATCACTTACTGTATATCGTGACCTCCAGGAAGCATTGAATCCCATCATACACTGGCTTCCTGCATCAAAGAAAAGGGTATGATAGGACGTGTTCACCACTCTGGAATACACCTCCCTCATGGGACTGCAAGCCGCTAATTTCTAGATGTCTAATTTAAAATACACTTTTGACAAACTTGAAGACTAATGGTGGCCGTGGCCTTGATTTATTGTTTAACATCTTAAATATCAAATGGCATTAAACAACTGCATAATAATTCTTTCAACAGAATTTATCTGATACAAGTAATATAGAAAAATATTGCGCTATCCTGAAAATGTGAAAAGAAAAGGAGAAAGGAAAACTAAAGCAGCTACCACAACAAAACTTCCAATTTGTGCAAAAATGTGAACCAAAAAGTGTAGCGCTAAAAGAGACACCATATATATTGCAATATAAATCGATAGTGAATTACAGCAAAAAATAAGTCAAAAACTACGTCCAAATAAAGATAATGTGTTCAATCTGATCAAGACATCCGAAATATTAATCGTATATCTTCAACAATTGTAGAAAAATTGCATCATGTGTTGTGCACTCCCATCAAATGTGTAAAAGGTACTCTTACCAACGATAAGAGGAAATTGCGCGTATAATTAATCCCAAAAAGACATCCTCTAGACCTGTGGCTTCAATCCCACCGTCTGCCAGGAACTCCCCGAGGGTCCACAGCCGGATGCCAAACTCCAATACACGGGTGTAACAATCTGTTGGGTGATTTGACCATCGACCAGGAACTCCTGCAGGTCTCCAGCTAGGTCTCAAACTCCGGCACCACCATGCAACAGTATGCCTCTGCCTCCCCTGCACAGCGAGCCCAGAGGGCATTCGTGAAGGAGATCCCGTCGTGTCAACATGGGAAGAAGAAGAAGAAGAACAGAGGGAATGGGACAGCGGAGAAGACCGGCAAAAGAGCAGAAGATGCCGCAGAGAAGAAAGAAGACCCCTCAGAAGATGAAAGACCCCGCAAAAGAGCCGAAGAAAGAAGAGCCATAGAGGGGAGAAGACCACCGGAGCAGATTTAATAAAATATTTTAAAAAGCTGTGTGGTTTTTTGTGTACATATTTCTTTCCAGGTAAATGGGTAGGGGATACGATGTACCCCATACTCATTTACATAGGGTGGGGGGCTGGCATCTGGGGGCCCCCTTGTTAAAGGGGGCTCCCAGATTCCGATAAGTCCCCGCCCGCAGACCCCGACAACCACCGGCCAGGGTTGTCGGGAAGAGGCCCTTGTCCTCATCAACATGGGGACAAGGTGCTTTGTGGTGGGGGGCGCAGAGCCCCCCCCTGCCCCAAAGCATCCATACTCCCCATGTTGAGGGCACGCGGCCTTGTATGGTCCAGGAGGGGTGGGGGTTAGCCTGTCCCCACCCCCTTTCCGGGCCTGCCGGGCTGTGTGCTCAGATAAGGGTCTGGTAGGGATTGTGGACGGGGACCCTATGCCGTTTTTCCCGACGTGGGGGTTCCCCTTACAATCCATACCAGACCAAAGGGCCTGGTATGCTCCTGGAGGGGGACCCCATGCCAGTTTTGTTTTTTTTTTTTCAAATTTGGCGTGGAGTTCCCCTTCATGATCCCCAGAGCACAAGTCGCATGCCAAAGTCTGATCAGTGAAGACACTGATCCGACTTCAATGCCTTTCAATGGGCTGAAGTAGGATCAAAGTTGGACAAAAGTAGTACAGGAACCTTTTTCAAAGTTGGTCCGACTTTGAAAAACACAAATCGGAGCAGTTAAGACGGCTCTCATAGGGAACCATTGTTTTTTGTGACGTAATGCAACTTGTGCTCCTCATGTAGGTCCGAGAATCGGACTAGTGTGAACCCAGCCTTAGTGTTAAAGCTTAATTGAACAAGCTGATTGGTTATGATGCACAGCTGCAGCAGATTGTGCAGTATTCACTTTTTTAGTAAATCAACCCCATAGGCTGTGGTGGATGACCAAAGAATTCTTCCCCTGGTGAAAAAAACACCCTTCACAACAGTTGGTCAGATCAAGAACACTCTCCTGGAGGTAGGTGTATGTGTGTCAGTCAACAATCAAGTGAAGACTTCACCAGAGTGAATACAGAGGGTTCACCACAAGATGTAAACCATTGGTGAGCCTCAAAAACAGGAAGGCCAGATTAGAGTTTGCCAAACAACATCTAAAAAAGCCTTC
>BLSH010098865.1:707689-717689 GCA_018402905.1 Glandirana rugosa | reverse complement strand
CTGTAATGCTGCACAATGCTGGATGGTGGTCTGAGGGATGCCCTGCAATCCACAGTGCCCTGAATGCCACTGCCAGTGGTCAGAGGAGGCCTGTGTAATGCGCACGCACACAGTGCTTTGGACGGACGGTGGTCTGAGGTGAGGTCTTAGCCTGCTGCAATTGTAATGTACTACACACTCAGTCTGCTCTTTGTTCTGGACCTGAGCGCCTGGCGGTCGTCTTGAGTCTGGACTTGGGCGTGGGACAGTCTCGTCAGGACTCGGGAAGCCTGGCTGTAATGCACAGTGCTGCTCTGGTCTTTGGCAGTCATCACGGTGCACACAGTTGCTACCTTCAACTTGCTTGCTGGGAGCAGAAGCAGACGGAGCTCCATTCAAACCGGAAGTTAGTTCACAAGGGTAAACGTCCCTGCCTTACATTTTCTTCCTGTTTTTCATTCGTTAACGAAAACTGATTTGATTTTCGTCAGTGGACGAAAATGTGCTGTACTTTTTGTTTTGTTTTCATCACTAAAAATGCAGCTGACGAAAACTTTGACAAAAACGTTTTCATTGACGAAATTAATACTGGTGTGTACAGCTTGTGCAGATATCAAACGGCTTCTCCAGGGCTGGTGTGCGGTCCAAGCCTTGTTCTGACTAACCAGCCTGGAAATTGTCACGTGGGATTTGGAAGTAACTGATCCCCACTCCAAGGTACGTTGCACCTTTTTATGGCTCCTCAGGAAAGATCCCAATCAGTGTATAATATTTTGTTTGTAGGAAGGTTCTAAAGTCTACAAGCTAGGGTTGCACCATTACCACTTTTCTCTTACGTTCACTGACAGACGCAGCCCTCTTTGACATGTAGGGTTATATGCACATCCTACTAGGGGCGTATCTTTAAAAATAAACAAAACGTCAGGCCCGACGTCAAGGAAAAAAAAAATGCGTTTTCCGGCGTTCTGCATCGGCGTTAGTGAGTGTTAGTGAGCGTCGGCGTCAATAGGCGTTTAAAAAAAAAAAAAAAAAAATCCCTCTGCTATTTTTCAACCTAAAAACGTTGGTGTCAAAAAACGGGGATACAATATTAGTTGGCGTTTTGCGGCGTCGGCGTCAAAAACCGCCAAAACGTTACAGTCTCAGAACGCGATGGCCGTGGGTTCTACTTTCAGCTCACTAACGCCGACGTATTTATGGGGCCATTCACTAACATGGAGAGCTGCAAAAAACACCATAAAACGCTGGCGTCGAAAAACGTCCGTGTGTATGAGGTCTAAATGTTGAGTCAGATCCTGCACTAATTTGCCCTGCTGTGGGTCTTTGTGCCCCCAAATAAGCTTTCATCTCTCCACTCCCAAATTTGAACCCTACGGTCCAGGAGCCCCTGCACCCTATGCTTTTGCATGAAGACTTTCGGACTGATGGTAGCCTCCCTTTAGGCAATACCTTATGCCCAGTTTCATTCTGTGCTGATACAAATCAACATTCTGGCAGCGCGAGATAAACAAACTCCATACGCTTGACCAGCCTTGAGAACCTTAAAGGTTCTCACAATGGAAGCCAGCCTGTCAGACTGAGAAAGAGTTCTTGATGCCCTTTACATGCTGCAGACTTGGTTGTCTGTGGAAGAATTAATATCCTGGAACTCAATTTGGCAGCCCTTCAATGATGGACCTTTCAGCTGCAAGGTCATCTGCACCTGACCAGGGTTCAGTCGGGCAATGCCATGGCTTACACAGGTCATCACAGAGGCACCAGAAGTTGAGCAGCTCAAAGAGAAGTGGACCTCATTCTGGTATTGGCATAACTTTGTTCCAGCCCTAATCGCTGTGCACATCCCAGATGTAGAAAATTGGCAGGCGGTCTTTAACTATTAACCATTATCTGGATTCCAGAGAATTAAAAAAAATATGGACAGGTTCCTTGTCAGAACAAACTATACTTCACCGTAGATGCTCTGTGATCAATTCAACCTGATTTATACAATTTCCCCACTAATTTTCCTTCCTTACCTACTCTGCAGCATTGATATGAAGGGCATGCTTGTAATTCTCATTGCTCTGGCCCAGGAGAATATGGTACTCAGATATATATGGGCTCTCCGTGTTCCCTATCGCATCACACAGATCTTCTGTTACAGGGGCCATTGCACCATTCTCACTCGTTGGCTTTACTGGATGGGCTGTTGAAGCTCAGGCCCTGAGGGATAGGGGCCTATTGGATTCTGTTATCCCTTAAAAGCTAGGATATGGTCTTCTCATTGCATCTGGAAGGTGTACTTTGCATGTTGCAAGGCTAGGAAATTCCATCCCAGGGAGTACTTTGTGGGGTAGATCTGGTCTTTTCTTCAATTCGGTCTGCATTTGGCCTTGATTACTATTTACAAAGACCATTTGCCTTTCACTCATTAGTGAAAGTCTTTGTGCAGGATGACGTGCCTAAGTGACATCATGAGACATCCATTAGTCTCTGACCAACCACCTCCCACTGGCCATTGCGTTGGTGTAGGTTGAGGCCTGAATCCTGGCGTTGGAGTGCTTTAACGTGTGTGTGTGTGTGTGTGTGTGTGTATATGTATCTAATGAATAACTTAATCCATAGTGACAATCCTTATTGGTCAACTGTGAGAGTCAAATATTGACTGTAATAAATAAAACATTTAAAATAAATAAAACACAGTTTTTATGTTTTTCAAGTTTGCATATAATTAGCAACAGCGCCTTCACCTTTACTATTTTTTTCATATTCATAAAGTGACACAGCACTTTTAAAGGGGCAACTACAAAAAACATTTTCACTTATGCATTTTTTTCACAAGGCACCATAAAACAGCACTTTTCTTCATCTTTAACTTGCGTTAGTTCCACAAAAACTGAGCGTTGGTGTCCAAATTGTTAATACTGTCACCTTAAAAATTGGGCAGAAGGTTGTGGCCAGCAACTTCTCATCACCAGATACGTTGAGAACCCATCTCTCCGTATTTTCTTCGTCCAGGTTCAGCTAAATCAGTTGCAATACAACTCAGCAGAAGCATTTCCACTAGGCCACAGACCTAATGATGCCAGTGGCTGAGCCTATCCGAATTTCCAACTCATTGTGGTGAATCTTTGGGTAGATTGCCTACTGCAATGTGTACCAAACACTGTCCTTCCAACAACCGCCTGGTGTCCAGGAACACATTGCCCTTTTCCTTCTCTGCAAATCCCTGCTCATGCTGGAACTTGTAGTTCCACACCACTCTACAGAACCAGGCTCAGTCTCTCTTCTCCCAGCAGCTCTTCTCCTGCTCTCAGTCTCTCCATAGCTCTGCAACATTCAGTATCTTCTCTCTCCTCTCACAGCCATTACTACAGTAAGGTGACCAGATTTTTAAAATTAAATCCAGGGACATTTTTTTTTTTTTTTATTGGCAAGTGGTAAACTATTTTAAAAGCATATTTTCCTCAAATGATATATGCAGTGTATGTGGTATGTGAATGATTGTGTGATATACTATATACGTTATTTCTAATATTTTGTCCATGAGATAAAAAAAAAAAAAAAAAGATACTTCTTAGATTTTTTTTAGGATATGCGTTACCTACAGAATGCAGGGCTCACCAGTACACAGAGAATGCAGGGCTCACCAATGCGTTACACAGAGAATGCAGGGCTCACCAATGCATTACACAGAGAATGCAGGGCTCACCAATGCGCTACACAGAGAATGCAGGGCTCACTATTGCAATACACAGAGAATGCAGGGCTCACCAATGCATTACACAGAGAATGCAGGGCTCACCAATGCCTTACACAGAGAATGCAGGACTCACCAATGCGTTACACAGAGAATGCAGGGCTCACCAATGCGTTACACAGAGAATGCACGGCTTACCAATGTGTTACACAGAGAATGCAGGGCACACCAATGCCTTACACAGAGAATGCAGGGCTCACCAATGCGTTACACAGAAAATGCAGGGCACACCAATGCCTTACACAGAGAATGCAGGGCTAACCAATGCATTACACAGAATGCAGGGCTCGCTATTGCGTTACACAGAGAATGCAGGGCTCACCAATGCGTCACACAGAGAATTCAGGGCTCACCAGTGCGTTACACAGAGAATGCAGGGCTCACCAATGCATTACACAGAGCATGCAGGGCTCACCAATGCGTTACACAGAGAATGCAGGGCTCACTATTGCAATACACAGAGAATGCAGGGCTCACTATTGCAATACACAGAGCATGCAGGGCTCACTATTGCAATACACAGAGCATGCAGGGCTCATCAATGCGTCACACAGAGAATGCAGGGCTCACTAATGCGTTACACAGAGAATGCAGAGCTCACCAATGTGTTACACAGAGAATGCAGGACTCACCAATGCATTACACAGAGAATGCAGGGCTCACCATTGCATTACACAGAGCATTCAGGGATCACCAATGCGTTACACAGAGAATGTAGGCCTCACCATTGCATTACACAGAGAATGCAGGGCTCACCATTGCATTACACAGAGAATGTAGGGCTCACCAATGTGTTACGCAGAGAATGCTGGGCTCACCAATGCATTACACAGAGAATACAGGGCCCACCAATGCGTTACACAGAGAATGCAGGGCTCACCATTGCGTTACACAGAGAATACAGGGCTCACCAATGCGTTACACGGAGAATGCAGGGCTCACCAATGCGTTACACGGAGAATGCTTGGTTCACCAATGCGTTACACGGAGAATGCAGGGCTCCCCAATTAGTTACATGGAGAATGCGGGGCTCACCAATGCGTTAAACAGAGAATGCAGGGCTCACCAATGCTTTACACAGAGAATGCAGGACTCACCAATGCTTTACACAGAGAATGCAGGACTCACCAATGCTTTACACAGAGAATGCAGGGCTCACCAATGCGCTACACAGAGCATGCAGGGCTCACCAATGCTTTACACAAAGAATGCAGGACTCACCAATGCTTTACACAGAGAATGCAGGGCTCACCAATGCTTTACACAGAGAATGCAGGGCTCACCAATGCGCTACACAGAGCATGCAGGGCTCACCAATGCTTTACACAGAGAATGCAGGACTCACCAATGCGTTACACAGAGCATGCAGGGCTCACTAATGTGTCAGAGAATTCAGAGGGTGTTCAGGGGCACATACTGTACATGTAATGGCCAGCAACAGTAATACATAATCTCTCCTTGCTTGCAGAGCCACACAGGGGAAACTATACAAAGCACAAACTGAAATGAGTGCAAAGCAAAGTTCTTACCCTGGGATAGGAATGTGAGCCTCCCTCCGTGCTCTGCAGATCGTGTATACAAGCTGCCAGCAGGTTGTGCACAGTGCCCACCCCCTCCCTCCCTCTGCTGTGAGAGAGCTGTGCTGGGTCTGTTCCTCACAGGATATCACTCCGCTGCTCTGACAGACTGTGTGGGATTGATGCAGATTTGCAAAGCCTTGTGTGTGATCCAGTCAGGTGCATTTATAGGGCTGCTTGGGTGTGCTTCAGCACCCTCAAGCACCCACCTAGTGCCCCTGCCAGTTGGGGACAGATTTGTTCTGGGGACAGTCTCCTCAGTCCGGGAACATCTGGTCACCCTATACTACAGCTCTCTGGCAAACTTAGAGGGAGTGAGAATTTGCAACAGTGACAGGAGTAGAGTAGTCCGGTCCGTGCTGCAGAGCAGTGGGGCAGACCGGGGCTACATCTGCTTTAACAGTGCAGAACCCATTATCCAAAATTTACATTTTGGATATGTTAATTTACCAACAAGATATTTATGTCAGAGATTTCTTCCACAGTGTTCCCAACTACACCCACCTGCTGCATTTTTTACAAATTTGTTTCTTCTTGGATTTTTTATTTACTTGGTTAGGGTGCAGGGCCAACAGCTCAGCAGGTAGATTCTTCTCCCACCGTTTTTTTTAATAATCCGTACAGCCAGTCAGCATCCACCCCTAATGGAAAGATCAACTTTGGTTGGACTGTTTCCTTTCAAATCTGGTTTGAATACCTTGTTTCTATGATAACTTTCACAACATTTTTTTTACTTAAGGATCCTACAGCCAATGCATTTATTTGGCAGAAATATTGTGTGCTTTCATACATAATTCATCAAATACATACACACGCATAAATGAAATAATCTGTAGATACTGATGTTCTGAAAATGTCACTAAAAAGTACGGTATTTCTTCTAGGGGAAGATTTTCTTGAGCAGTGGTATCCCCTAATGGGTATCTTCTAGTATGCAGATAAAATCAAAAGTGTACCGCATACCCAACCTATCACCTATGTGATATTTTAAATATACGTGTACATACTATATATACAGTTGTGCTCATAAGTTTACATACCCTGGCATAATTTATGATTTCTTGGCCATTTTTCAGAGAATATGAATGAGAACACAAAGACATTTCTTTCACTCATGGTTAGTGTTTGGCTGAAACCATTTATTATCAATCAACTGTGTTTACTCTTTTTAAATCATAATGACAACAGAAACTACCCAAATGACCCTGATTAAACGTTTACATACCCTGGTGATTTTGGCCTGATAACATGCACACAAGTTGACACAAAGGAGTTTGAATGGCTATTAAAGGTAAAGATACCTCACCTGTGATCCGTTTGCTTGTAATTAGTGTGTGTGTGTATAAAATGTCAATGAGTTTCTGGACTCCTGACAGACCCTTGCATCTTTCATCCAGTGCTGCACTGATGTTTCTGGATTCTGAGTCATGGGGAAAGCAAAATAATTGTCAAAGGATCTGCGGGAAAAGGTAGTTGAACTGTATAAAACAGTAAAGGGATATAAAAAGATATCCAAGGAATTGAGAATGCATGAGCACAACTGTATATATTTATATTTGTGGTCAGAGTCTGATTGTTGCCGAAGCAAGAACCCCCTATGCACCGCGACCTGAGGTGTGCCATGGTCACGCCGGATAGTATGCCTATAAGAGGGCATACCCAGAGTGTTAAGGACTTGACCCAGGGAATGGGTGGGAGGGTCCAACAAAAAACCGCCTACGATTGAGTGGAAGGAGGAGGGAGCTTATGAAGCCCAGACTCCTCCCACAAATACAGGCTAGCCTGCAGCCAGCCTTAATACTTGTGGTCAGAGTCTGATTGTTGCCGAAGCAAGAACCCCCTATGCACCGCGACCTGAGGTGTGCCATGGTCACGCCGGATAGTATGCCTATAAGAGGGCAAAAATACACGAGCTAGGAATGAATGAAAATATATTTATTTAAACAAGGTATACAATTACTACCGGTGAAGCAAAAGCTCGTCTGACCTCTTCCTGGGGATCAGGAATATGTCTACTATAACAGGATGAACTCCAACGCCCCATGTGCTTAATTACGTGAAACGGGAACCCTTGCTTGGATGCATCAGATGCTGCACCAATCCTGACAGACTAACTAGAAAATCGCTTAGGATTAAAACCGTAAATTGCAAATAAAATTCTGATGTGAGAAATGAATTGCTTAGGAGTGACAGGCTGAGCAGGGAAAGGGAGTAACGGGCTGTTGATGGGAGTGTCAGAAACATGGAAGAGAGCTGCTCCAACACTTCTACAGGACACCAGGAATTATTAGTTTTGAAATGTTTGATACGAAACCTTGACCTGTCTGTCTTATTGTTGAGGGGTTGTAGCAAAATGATCGGGCTGACTGGTGAGATTATTTTTTAGTAACACTGGGGCATGGCAACTGGTATTGGATACTTCCCCTGGTCTCAGCAAACCATGGAAACTCAAAAAGATTGCAGCTTTGATGACAAGACTGGGACCGGCACTAAATGGTGAAAAGGGGTTAACAGATCCGACACTCCTCGGAACATTGACCAGTGATCAGCAACCGGGTGAGACGTGACTGTCCTTCCTCTGGATGCCCTTTAAAATGGCTTTGGTAGGATAAGCCGCAAAAAAGGACGGTTTGTCAGGATCCTGTAGGGACCTAATGTGCTGGATACCTGCTAAGTAAAGTTTAATGGTGTTGAATGACAGGGATAGTTTAACATGGCAGTAAGCCGTAAAAGACATCATGTATTAGACATTCCCAGGGGAATAACGCGGACATGAAGTCTTGAATTAGTAAAGCGTTTCCACGCGGTGTTATGCACTCTGAGTGTGTTCCTGGACAATGCAGAATTCACCAGGTTAACAGCCTGCACCCTGAATGCGTCTAACCCATTAAGAGGAGGTAGTGAGATGGAACTGAATTGCTGACCGGATCTGCAAGAAAAAACGTGAGTAGTCAAGGCGAGATGAGGCATCTGCTGCCCTATTGAATTACCACGTATGAATACCCTCTGAACATGAAACTTAAACTTTGCCTAACCATGTCAACCTGTGCATGAACGACAAGACAAGTAGCGAACTGGACCTACCTTGTTGGTAATATCCGCCGTGGCTGCGTTGTCCATGAAAAAGATAACGGTTTGGCCAGACCATGCATGCCCCCATGTACAGCTGCGGCCACTACAGGATACATCTGAAACATCCAACTCGTCAAAAAGTTCAGTGAGTGCTCGCAGGTCCCTAGGCGTCTGATCAGGAGATTCTATTAATAAAATCATCCGGGTAATGGATGACCCCATGTCAACCTTTGCCATTGGACAATATCCGATAGAGCGTGAGCAAGAGGTGTGAAAACCAAGGGCTACTCTTGGAACCAATGTTAGTTCTATAGTGAAATGGTACTGCTCACGCCATTTGATACCGTGCCACTGCCAGACTGGGTCTGATAGACCAGAGTTTAAAGCGTCAGAAATGTCCGCTTTGGAAAACCACGCGCCTCCGCCTAGCTGCAAGAAACACTAAATAGCACGATCCACTGATGAACATTACAGTGAAAATGCTTCAGAGGGAATGAGCGAATTGATACTGGGTACGTGAGAAGACTGAGGAACCGACAAGTCAAATCAAGCGATATTATTTAGATAACTTACCTTTTACCACACCGAAGGGGCTGATCTTCCACATGCTGAAGTGTGAGGAGACAAAAGGCCCTATGACAACCCTTGGATACCTCCACCTCTAGTAATACATCCACTGAGAGTGCATGGGTCTCTGCAGATAACGAGTTGGTACATTCATATATTCCAGATGGTAGCGTAATCAGGCCTGTGTGGAACCCCTCTATAACCTTCCATGAGAAACTGCTTGAGACCTGGAGATGGGTGGTCCTCCAGCCAACCCCCAACATGCCGGCTCAGTCAGGAAGTATTGGAAGACTTAACAAGACAGGTGGACTTGGGATGTGTTCGGCACAACTGCTAATGGGGAAGGAGATAGATTGTACAACCCGCATGAATCTGTGTCAGAGACACAAGTACTGATACATAGCAGGTATGGCTGAGATAGATTGGGCTGAGGCCGGGAAAGTAATGCCCCTGTGCTGGAGCTCTGCCGAAATTCCTGGAATGGTCCAGTTCCTTATGGGTGGAGCGCTACCGTGCTCAGACCCCCCGGCCAAAGTAGCGGGGATATAGGCGAAGTCATCGCTCTCCAAGACATGCGACATGGTGAAATCTGTGAAGAAATCGACTGAAACTGTCAAGTAATACCAACACTATACTGTAACCAATGAACCCCTTCCTATCTACTACTGTTATGTAGCTTGGTACGGCAACGCAAAACAACAAAATAACGCGTGTGGATGAAGCTAGTGACCATGCTCCTACTGTATGTGCTGTAAGCGAGCCCGAGCAACCTGAAGCGCCAGACCAGGTACTTAATAACGAACACTCAGGGCTAGATACCTACAGACCGTGGTAGGTATGATAAGTGTGTAGTCGGTGTGATATGCAACGTATGACGTATGTCATACAGGCGAGGAGATTGTGCGTGCTACAATCAATTAAAAACGAAACCTCAGCCCATATGGATCTGTAGACGTGACAGGCGCAATAAAACAACAAAACGCAACGGCATGGTTCGATGTATTGTCATCATCTATCCTTCCCCAAGTAACCAATGTCATATCACAACCATAATGAACTGTCAAAG
>BLSH010098865.1:676367-695359 GCA_018402905.1 Glandirana rugosa | reverse complement strand
ACCAGGTCAGTGTGTAATTGGCACAGACACTTGTCATAATGCATAGATCTCGTCGTCCTTCGTCTTTTTCGAGTTGAATTTAGTTTTATATTTTTCATCGATTTGTTATCTAATTTGGTAAAGAATTAAAGACTTAGAAGGAAAGGTTACACAAAATGTAAAATAAAAGGTTTACATACGTTCTAACCTATCTCTACAATTGTCATGTGGTATCAAGTCCACGTAACCGAAAAATAACAACCGTACGTACATTTGTCTTAGGTATAAAGGTCGTCATTTCTGTTTTCCTTTTCGGTTGTCTCGATTAACTTATGTTTTTTACGTCTGTGTTAAGATTTCAAAACGATCGACGACTGTTACGTAAATGATACCCAAAAAATAAGAGAAAAAAACAATAGTAAATGCATTGTCAGCAGCTAGCAAAACTTTAGAATTGTGTCTGCATTTTTTGTATTCAATTAGCTCTGTTGGCTTTTCCTTTTGTCTTTACTGCTGGAAATATGGATTCTGTTTACATGCATGCCAACAATAAAAAGCCAATGCACCTGAACTATGGTGTACTGTTAACATCTCTATCCAATCTTGCATACATTTGGAAAATAAAATGTAAAACACATTGGAAAGGAAGATTCAGAAATTAAGAAATGGTTTAATCTATTGTTTAGCTACTTTTTATATTTTGATTTAAGTTGAGCTTTTTCTGCTTCCTGCTGCTCTAGATACGTAATACTGTTCACAGACACGGTTAATGTGTGACTGGACCATCTGTCCTCTCTGCTGATATTTTTTGCAATTAGTCTTGCTGTTTACATAAGTAATTCAGCTTGAATTTACCATTCAGTGGATCTTCTTTGTTCTGCATTTACTTGAATTGTATTGAAAGTGTTACTAATCCCAGGACCCTTCATTCGCTATATCTGGTCTCCAACAGTACACCGAACATGGATATGCAATTATTTTAGTAAATATAAACTGCTAAATATCTGTTCTCATCAGCAGTCAGAGCAGTCTTGTGATTTCTATCATTGTCCAGCCAAGCACTAATTAAAGCTTGTAGGAGGAGTTTTCTGACTGTCCTATGAAATTGCAGGACTCCTGACCCTCTGTCTGGACAGTGCTGATTGGCCCTGTGCTGATCACATGGACCCTCTCTAGCAATACACATCAAACTAAGCGTGTGCAGCCTGACTCCATAGACTCTGTGCTATCAGGAAATTATCAGGGGACAGTGGAAGGAGGGGAGGATCAGAGAAGCCAGGATCAAACTGCCTTTTTACACAATGCAGAAGATTAACCCCTTAGGTTCCACAGTGAGTATAACAAGAATGCTTTACTGCATATACAAACTGATTTTGCTGTTGTGGGTTTAGTAACACTTTAACTGCAAGTATACTATTTTTAAACAGTAACTGTGACAAGGTAGCATCACACATGGGCTGTTCTTGCAGTGAAGTCTCCCACTATACTGGGTACATTTTATGGTGAAAGCTATATAGTCATTAATTTCCTGCAAATCTTGGTAAGGTGGTGCACAGCCATGTTGCTTCTCATGCCTTTATATTTTGCCACATTTTTCATCTCACTGTTATCAACAAGTTCCACATTGCTCTGTCATATGGTGCTTTAGAGCTGCATATCTACAGGGTGAGATCTTCTAGGGCAAATAAAACCAATTCTGCTTCCCATGACCTCTATTATCATAAGAGTTAGTCTGTGACTTTTGAGGACATGCTGGAGAAGAAGCTGTACTTGTGGACTTGCAGTATATGGGCCTGGACCAACAGGCTTTGGGCTTGTGTTGATGCCATCTATTTGACTTCAGTCTGAGATACTTCTGAGATCATTCAGAATTCACTAATGGGTGTATTTGACCTGTGAATATCCCCCACAATGTGTCTAATATATTTAATTCCCATGATTGTCGGCTGCATCTAATGGACATAATGTGGTGTTTTCCTGAAATACGTTGCACCTCATTCAGGAAAGTACCACATTACGACCACTAATGGAGCTAATGATCATTAGAAATAAACATATTAGACACATCATGGGATTACCCGTGACAGCTGTGCAAATGCTGTGATGCTTGCACAACATTTTTTTTTTTGTTAAACAAACCCTCGTTTGCTCTTCTTCCATTCAGGATCTCTTGAAAATAACAGGCTTAGAAAGCACAAGCAGTGCTTTTGTGGAGAACATTGTTCTTTATCCAGGAAAACTATGTTCTATTCTTAGCTGGAATTACATTTTTCTCCTAGTGCTCTGTTACATAGTTACTAAAATTTTTCATGTTCTAGAGCAAATTGTACATGGCATTCATGTATCTTAAACATAGAGGAAGTACTGGAATGAGTTAGTGTTGCACTGAATAACTAAATGATTATTTACCAGTTAAAGTGTTACTAAACCCACAACAGTAAAAATATTTTGTATATGCAGTAAAGCATGCTTGTTATACTCGCTGTGGAACCTAAGGGGTTAATCCTCTGCATTGTGTAAAAAAAAAAGCTGTTTGATCCTGTCTTCTCTGTTTCTCAATTTCTTCCACAGTCCCCAAACCATCTCCTGATAGAACAGAGGCTAGGGAACAATCTGCACATGCTCAGTTTGATGTGTATTGCTAGAGAGTTTTTTTCCTGGGAGAGTGCATGTGATCAGCATAGAGCCAATCTGCACTGTCCAGACAGAGGGTCAGGGGTCCTGCAGTTAGGTGACACACTGGCAACCTAGCCACCATTGTGCAATGGGCTGGGTGTCTAGTCTGTCCCTGTACCTTTAACCACTTGCCGACTGCCCGCCGCAGCATGACAGCGACAAAGTGGTTTGTTACTGCGAAATGCCGTCACCTGCCAGCAGCCGCGATAACGAGTATTGTGAGTGTGCGCGCGCCTCCGGAGGCGCACTCGCGCACTCACTGTGTTCTGGGGGTGCCAGGGAGCGGGTAGAGCGGACTCGATCTCCACCAGCTAACCCGCGATGGCTTTCCCGCAGTGAGAGAACGGAGGTCCATGTATGTAAACACGGATCTCCGTTCTGACAGAGGGGGAAAGGCTGTGATCACAGGCTTCCTGTATAAGGAAGCCGTGATCACTTCCCTCCCCCTGCCAGCCCAGCCCCCATACAGTTAGAACACACTGAGGGAACACAGTTAACCCTTAGAGCACTCCCTCCAGGTTAATCCCTTCACTGCCAATGGCATTTACACAGTAATCAGTGCATTTTCATAGTACTGGCAATGGTCCCAAAAAAGTGTCAAAATGGTCTGACATGTTCACCGCAATATCGCAGTACCGCTAAAAATTGCAGATCGCCACCATTACTAGTAAAATATAAAAAAAAATAAAAACCCCAGAAATTAATTCTCATCATTTGTAAACGCTGCAACTTTTGCACACACCAATCAATAAACTCTGATTGCAATTTTTTTTTTACCAAAAATATGAGGAAGAATATAAAATGGCCAAAACTGATGAAAAAATGTTTTTTTATATTTTTTGGGGGTTTGTGTTTTAGCAAAAAGTAAGAAAAATATTTTTTTTGCAAAATTGTCGCTCGTTTTTTGTTTATAGTGGTGATCAGAAATGACGAAGAGGTGATCAAATACCACCAAAAGAAAGCTCTATTAGTGGGAAAAAAAGGACGCAAATTTTGTTTGGGTACAATGGCGCACGACTGCGCAGTTGTCAGTTAAAACGACGCAGTGCTGAATCGCAAAAAAGTGCTCTGGTCCTAAAGGGGGAAATCCTTCCGGGGCTGAATTGGTTAAGGAGGGTTGGTCTCCTCCAGTCACCTGCCCCTCATCTATCCATTAAATTGCATGTGCTTCCATTGTGAAGACTCTTATACAGAGTATAACTAAAGTACACTGGGAGCCTTGTCGGGGGCCTGCAGCTTACGCATGCACTTGCAAATGTGTGTAACCAATCCCCTGTTTTTAAATGCTGCTGTTAGACAGGTGAATTTGATTGGTCTCAGGCTGGTCCGTAAGTTGAGCTTAGAATTCTTTGGTTTTGTTTGATATGTCTTGCCCTTCCAGAGCTCCTTGTTGTGGAGGCCAGTTATAGGTGGGCGCAGTGACATTTCTTTGTCCTGCAGTCTGATAGGATAGTCAGAGCAGAATGGAAACTCCCCCCTACAAGCTTTAACCAGACACTGATAGAAGTCACAAGACTGCTCTAACTGCTGATGAAAAAAGGTATTTAGCAGTTTATATTTACTAAAACTATTGAATTTCCTTGTACTGTGGATATATAGTGAATTCAGAGTCCTGGGTTTAGTAACACTTTAAGTAAATATTACTCAGGGATATATGTTACATAAGAGTTTGCTCTCTGTTGCATTCCTTGTATTACGGTAAAAAATGTTTAGGCATCAGCATCCCCCTCCCCCTTTTACTTACCTGGACCCTCATTTGATCCAGCACTGTGCACGTCTGCAGCTTTTCTCTCCCCTCACTTCTGGGTCTTGCTGGCTTTGCTGGGGCACCTGGAGCCATTGGCTCCCAGTGCTGTCAATCAAAGCCAGTGACCAGGGAGTATTAGAAGGGATGCAGCAGCTGGGCTTTGGAGAGAGCACACAGTGGCTTCCCATGGGGTCACTGGACAAAGAGGAGGGCCAGGAGCACCGCCAAGGAAACCTGAGAAGAGGAGGTTTGTGGCCGCTCTGTGCAATTCCATTGCAGTAAGCAAGTAAGTATAGACATAAGTGGGGACTTTAAAAGTGCAAATAACATAGACTATTTATAAAATCATTGTTTATTTTGTATCAATAAAATTAATTTTTTGTATAAAAAAAAAAGAATTTTATTGATACAAAATAAACAATGATGTTATAAATATTCTGTGTTATTTGGACCATTAACTGCTTCCCCACCGTGTTGCGTACTTTTACTGCTGCAAAGTGGCAGTGTAGCGCAAATCGCCGTATATAAACGTGAGTGTGGCCGCGGACTCGATGTCTGCTGGCGACCCGTGATCACCTAATACAGAGGAGGAGCGGGGAACCGCCAATGTAAACACGGCGGTTCCCCGTTCTGTCAGGTGGGATGACAGGGATCTACTGATCCCTGTCATCGGGATCAGTTAGATCTGTCATGCCCCTGCCAGTCCAGCCCCCATACAGTTGGAACACAGTTAGGGAACACATTTAACCCCTTGATCGCCCTCTTAGTGTTAACCCCTTCCCTGCCAGTGACATTTATACAGTAATCAGTGGCTATTTTTGAATCTGATCGCTGTATAAATGTCAATGGTCCCAAAAAAGTGTCCGATCTGTCCGGCACAATATCGCAGTCCCGATAAAAAACGCAGATTGACGCCATTACCAGTAAAAAAATTATAATAATAAAAACCCCATAAATCAATTCTCATAGTTTGTAGACACAATAACTTTTTTGCAAACCAATAAACGTTATATATTGTATTTTTTTTTTTTTAATGTTACCTTTACAATCTCTTTAACCACTTAAGGACCAGAAGGATTTACCCACTTCCTGACCAGGCTATTTTTTGTGATACGGCACAGCATTGCTTTAACTGACAATTGCACAGTCATGCGACGTTGTACCCAAACAAAATGTATGTCCTTTCTTCCCCACAAATAGAGCTTTCTTTTGGTGGTATTTGATCACCTCTGCGGTTTTTATTTTTTGCGCTATAAACAAAAAAAAGAGACAATTTTGAAAAAATATATATTTTTTACTTTTTGCTATACTAAATATCCAGAAAAAATGTAAAAAAAACAAACAAATTTCTTCATCAGTTTAGGCCAATATGTATTCTTCTACATATTTTTGGTAAAAAAAAATGCAATAGGCATATATTGATTGGTTTGCGCAAAAGTTATAGAGTCTACAAAATAGGGAATAGATTTATGGCATTTTCATTTATTTATCTATTTTTACTAGTAATGGTGGCGATCAGTGATTTTTGGCAGGACTGCGACATTGCGGCGGACAAATCTGACACCTAACTGACATTTTTGACACTTTTTTGGGAACCAGTGACATTATTACAGTAATCAGTGCTAAAAATATGCACTGTTATTGTACTAATGACACTGGCAGGAAAGGGGTTAACACTAGGGGGCGATCAAGGGGTTAAATGTGTTCCCTCACTGTGTGTTTTAACTGTGTGGGGATGGGCTGCCTGAGGAAGCACACAAATCTGTCTTTCTCCATACCAGAAAGTGGGGATCTGTGTGATCTCCTCTGTCAGAACAGAGATCTGCCTTGTCTACACAGGCAGATCCCCGTTCTGTCACTGCGGGGAACAATCTCAGGTGGCCGGCGGACATTGAGTCCACCAGACCCAGATTGGCTCCCCCGCTGGCCAGTGGGAGTGCGCGCACCCACAAAAGCAAATTCCCGTGCCTACATACAGCTATGGTGATTCTCGGGATTGTGCCAACCTGCCGCAGTATAATGGTCGGCAAGTGATTAAAGCATCTGCTACTGATGGCTTGGTGCCAGATACCACAGCATACCTTCAGAGGTCTGGTGGAGTCCATGTCTCAGTGGGTAATGGTGGGTGGTCATGATGTAACAACTAATAGATGTATGTTCTTAATAGTGAGATTTCTTCTCATATCCTGGTTGGTGACCACACAGAAAGTGAAGAAACACTCCGGCACACACAGCATGCAAAATAGACAGACCCTTGCCAAGCTACAACAATGAGGAATTCATTGCTGTCTGAAGTGTAATCACCTCATCCAGGACAAATCGCCATCAGGAGTAAAATGAGTATTTTAGCATTATTATTACTATATCTGAAGCAAGTATAACTAGATGCAGAAATTCACAGTTGTATAGGGAGAATTTTGTAGTCCCTGAAAATATGCTATATTTTAATATCCTATGAAAATAGGATTAGGGTACTTAACTCCAGATTCTAGTATGTAATTGTTATTGCCAGGAACTCAGCAGTTGTAATTCTTGCAACAGCGCTTTTGGTGCCGAAAACAAAGAAGTAAAATTGTCTTTTTGTGTACTTTGATCCCCAACCCTTAAGCTGAGCCTAATACCTAGAAGGAAAACTGGAGGCACTGGCACACTACAGCTAACAATTGAGCATTTTTTCCTGTGATCACTGTATCCCTCTACACATGATGCTGTACTCTTCTCCAGTTGGCTATAGAGGAATATTCCCACATAAAGATACCCTGGGTATTACAGGAGGTAAAGAGAATATGTGATAAGCCTGTCTTCACAGTGTATATGTAAGTGCATTATTTTTATAGGATTTATTAAAGCTGCATAATTCTGGCCAAAATGAGAATCACTATTTTTTTGCTTAAAATAAAGATCACGAGTCTCACGGGGTAACATCATCTTTCATATTATACAAAAAATTGGGCTAACTTCATTGTTTAGTTTTGTTTTTTAATTAATGAAAGTGTTATTTTTTTGCACCAATCACCATTTTATTCTCTAGGGTCTCTACTAAAAAATATATATAATGTTTGAGGTTCTAAGTAGTTTTCTAGCAAAAAAATACAGATTTAACTTGAAGTGAACAAGTGCCAGAAAAATGTTTGGTCTTTTTTGGTTAAACTGACTTAATTTACAGAGTTAATTCCTTTGATCTAATAGAACAAAACATTACAATGTTTATAGTTAGCTCACAACTGAAGAATGTTTTGAAACTTGGCAGGCTGCCTGTTTTTTTTTTGTTTTTTTTGACAGCTCTGAGCGGCTCTGCACTTGTCGCATAGAATCAAGGAACTGTTGGGTTGAGATTGTGAGAGAGGTGTTGAATCGAGATTGCGATCTTTTAACGATTAATTGCGCAGCTCTAGGATTTATTTATGACATTATTTTCCGTGTAATTCAGTGTGCTGTTTTGTATTATGTTTTTATTTCCATCAAATAGCAAGGAGGTGAAGAAGTGGCATAGTAAGCTATATTGCTAAACGAGGCAATAGATGTCATCTGCCTGTCTATGAAGCGGGGAAGGTGTTAGAAAATACCAGGACTGGCTGAATGGGGTTATAAAACCTTTTGTAGGTAAAACCATGCACAGGATCACATCACACACTTTCATTTTATACCATCAACATTGTAATAACAATACAAACAATGGTCATTTTTAACAATCCAATATAGAAAATCCTTTCATGTTGTGAGTGCTGCCCGTCTCCTGGCCATCGCTTTCCACAACTTCCTGGAGATTCCTTTCTCATCTGATGTTTAAAGTGATTGCAACATTTTTTGCTCTCAGCTCTCCTAGCTTTCAGGCACAGTTATGGATTGAGATTGAGTTTAGCTAAGTATTTGGGGGGGGGAGTGGTCTGCACATTGGACATATAAGATTTTTTTTACCTTTTATGCAAAACATGCATTAAGTTAAAAAGCCTTTAGCCTTTACAGCCACTTTAATTTAAATGTCTAAGCACCAGAGGCATTGCTAGGGGGTGGCTATTGGGGCTATAGCCCCGAGTCTGGGGCCCATAGCCCCGGGTCTCTTACAGGGTGGGTGCAGTTCTGCAATTAGCAGGTATGTCCCGGTCTGGAATGCAGACTCTGTATTTATCTATATATATATATATATATATATATATACACACACATACATACATACATACACATGTATATGTATTACTATTATTATTTATTTTATAACATGTATGCCTGCTCAAGCGTATGTCTGTCTTTACTTTGTTGCTATGGGCTCTAGCCCCAGATCTTTTGTAGACCTAGCAACGCCCCTGCTAAGCACTATGTGTTCCATGATACCTTGCTGCTTACAAGCAGTGATTATTGCACTAACTCCACCTCCAGGAGATTCCCCTCTCTGCACCTCTGTAAATCTGTGCCAGCGCCAACTGTGACCAGAAACCAAATGATGGGTGCCGCTCAAGGCTCCAGCCAGGTCCTTTCTTGTGCTGCACCAATGGGAGTGTTGACATTCCAGCTCCAGTAATGCAAATAAGAACAAAAAAGCCCTATGCGCCGCAAATCGGTGCAAGACCCTGTAAAAGTGTGAATAACACCCTCAACCCAGTCTCCAGCCAAGCCACGTCCCAACACATTTTAATCCGCCCCCAGAGTTAATCCGGGGGCAGAGTGAAACATGTTGGGGGGGCATGGCTTGGCTGGAGCCTGGGCTAAAGCTGTTATTTACACTTTCACAGAGTCTTGCAACAATTTGCAGCGCATAGGGCTTTTTTTGTTCTTGCTGGCAAAACAGTGCCAACTCACAGGGCATAGTGAATATATGTCACAGAATTCAAGGAAATAAATGTGTGAGAATCTTCACAAAGTATGTTTACCATCATCATTCTGATTAATTAGGCTAGAAATAATTGTATTCAATGTAGAAATTAATATGATTTTACATACTGACCATAGATACACTTTTTAAAGTATACAGTATGTCACAAAAAATATATATATTGTAAATATTTTATTCTATCATGTCATGTGGCCATGTTGAGCTTCCAGTGACCAGTATGAGAGAGTAAGAGCGATAACACCACATTTAAAACACCTGCTCCCCATTCACCCCTGAGACTCACACCTGAGACCTTGTAGCACTAATGAGTCACATGACAACAGGGAGGGAAAATGGCTAATTGGGACCAATTTGGACATTTTCACTTAGAGGTGTACTCACTTTTGTTGCCAGTGATTTAGACATTAATGGCTGTGTGTTGAGTTATTTTGAGGGGACAGCAAATTTACACTGTTATACAAGCTGTACACTCACTACTTTACATTGTAGCAAAGTGTTATTTCTTCAATGTTGTCACATGAAAAGATAGAATAAAATATTTACAAAAATGTGAGGGGTGTACTCACTTTTGTGAGATACTGTAGGCTTACCTATTCACATAAAATGAAAAGGTGACCCTACATCATTCCACCAACCCTTCTACCCTGGTCCCTGCTGTACTTACCTCAATGGGTAATTAGCTGTCAGTTTCCATACAGCTAACGCAGCAGTCTGGGGATTTGAAAGCCCTGCTGTTCTTCCCCATCTTTCCTTAGGGCTTCAGGATGGATCAAAGTGATTGGTCCCATGGTGGCACTGTCAAGTGACCACTCTGACCAAATGGAATTGCTCTGATCAGTCCTGTAAGCCCTAAGGAAAGAAGAAGAAAAAGCCCAGGGGCTTTCAAATCCCCAGACTGCTGCACCGGCTGCATGGGCAGTGACAGCCAATCACCCACAGAGGTAAAAGCAGCAGGAATTGGGGGGGGGGGGGGTGTTAGTTCACCTTTTTATCTTTTGTGAAAAGATGAACTTGCACTCTAAATATATGTTTAATTGGAGTTTTAGGCTTAATGTACATGGGACATTGTTTAACCTCCCCTGAACGATTATAACTTGAGAGCGGTTTAGCCGCGTTTAGCTGCATTTGCATCTAGAATTTTTTAAAAATGAAAGAAGCTGTTACAGGCATTTGGCATTTCAAATGCCTCTAAATATCCGTCCTGAATGCATTTTTTTTTTGCTTTCCAAAAAATGCTTCTAAACTCAACTGCCTAGAAACAACTGTAAACGACCCTGTGTGCATGTACTGGTAAGATAACATAGAGGAGAGTTCAGGGGCAGCTAAAAAAAACGCCCAACTGCTCCTAAACGTCCCTTTATGAGCAGCAGTCTACATGAGGCCTACTTTAAAATCTCCCATGCAGGTCTAGACCTAGGGCTTATTTACACCCCATTCCTCACGTTCATGGTGCAGTTGTGCCTGACCGTTTACATACCTTTGTAAAGTGTTTGTGGAACGTTTTTATATGTTTTCAGTTTGTTTTTGGTGTGCTTTTTAAACATCATTTATGTTTAAAGAGGAAGTAAACTTCCTTTACTGACTTTTACCTATAGGTAAGCCTATAGTAAGGCTTACCTATAGGTAGTGTAAATATCTCCTAAGCATGCACCGTTTAGGAGATATTTACATTACATGCAGCCAGTGGCCTGTGCTGTTCCTTCAGAGCCGTGTTCCATGAACGGCGGCTCCCATGTGCATGAGCGGCTCTGGCCAGTCACAGAGCCAGAGCCCGCAAACCCAGAAGCAAGACAAATGAAGATGGGAGCCCCTGCAGCGCTGGCATTGCGGCAGTGGAGCAGCTTTGTTTTAAGGTACGTTTCACATAATGTGCTAGTATGACTTTATCTTGCAGGAAAAAAACAACTGCTTTAATGAGTTGCAATTGTATCGTGTTCATGTGCATTTATGTGCGTTCCGACATGTTTACATGCAAAAAATAAGGCAGCATGCTGTGCTTCTTTTAAATGCTCAAGAAAGTGTGGCACTGGTGTGCACTAGGCTACATTATTTCTCTTGCATATGCATTCCTACTGCATTTACAAACATATTTGCATCTGGTGTAAAGAGCCCTTAGTGTGATTGTTTTCTGAAAGGAACAAATCTTTCTTTGATACAGTCATTATATTAAAATATATGTTATTGTTACGTGTATGGCCATCAAGCTTTAGGCATCCGAGAGACTCAGGACTGGTATATTGGAGTGCAGCACTTGCCAGCCCATTCCTATGTGTTTCTAAACACATCCCATCTCTATGCATGTATACAATACAGCAAAGACAATTCTACATCTTCTAACAGCACTGCAGACACAAAGCAGGGTGCTTTTGCATTATTAGCATTAATATTTATGGAAGCTGCCAGGAGAGGTCATAGTAATTGAAAGAAACAGGCGGCCATGAGCAGAAAGCCCCATAGAGAAGGGTGAGATCTGCTACAGTGTGGGTTGCTCTCCATCCTTCCTCTTCACCTGTCATAGCTCTCCGCCCACATCTCTGTTCCATCTGCATCCATCCTCTCCCTCCTCCCAGCTACTCTCACTTCACATTCTGCATCTCGCAGCTGTCATCCTCCATGTTTGTAAGTCTCTGCGTTGGTTCCCTATGCATGTTGTTTTTATTCCTATGCAACTAGCTAGATATTGTTTTCCTAGAAGCTCTGTATCGCTGACAATATGAAAGCTATAGGGTCAGATTTGTTTTTTATTCTTCTGCAGGAGGCTGATATCTGATTATATGTCTGCACACAGAACAAAGCGTTTCACAAGCAGTTAGGTTCTTAATGTCTATTGTTCTAATGCACTGAAATCTGTCTAATGAATAATTGGTGGAAATGCAGTCACTGTTTTTGCTAGAACTGTGAAACAGAATGCAGTATGTTGCTTTGCTTGTATCCTTTCACTGGACAAAACTGGAGCTGTTGGTGGTCCTGTAAAAAGAAAAGATGTTGCATTGTCATTCTAACGGTTCTTCTAACATATACATTCAAACCGTGGTATGCATATATTACATGTATGTGTAGATTGCTACTCTGCTCTCCAGTGGAGTCAGGGTACAACTGCTGCAGTTCTAGACCCACTCCTACTAGACCATTCGTTTTTACCCAAGAGCAACCCTTGAAATAATTTTCGGGTTTCGAAGAACCCCTGCTAAAACCAATTTATTGGTGGTGAGCGAGGAAAAATTCCCCTTACATTGGTGGTCGGTGAAAAAAAGCAACCCTTACAAAAATGGTCAGAATGCAAGCCCTACAGACAGCTTAACCACTTTAAGACAGAGCCTCTTTTTGGATTTCGGTGTTTACGAGTTAAAACCAGTTTTTTTTTTTGCTATAAAATTACTTAGAACCCCCAAACATTATATATATTTTTTTCTAACACCCTAGAGAATAAAATGGAGGTTGTTGCAAAACTTTATGTGACACAGTATTTGTGCAGCGGTCTTACAAGCGCTTTTTTTTTAAAAAATTCAGTTTTTTGAGTTAAAAAATAAGACATCAGTAAAGTTAGGCCAATTTTTTTCCATATTGTGAAAGATAATGTTACGCCGAGTAAAATTATACCCAACATGTCATGCGTCAAAATTGAGTCCGCTCGCGGAATGGCGATAAACTTTGCAACTTAAAAATCTCCATTGGTGACGTCTAAAAAATTCTACAGGTTAGCAGTTTTGAGTTAGAGAGGAGGTCTAAAATTATTGCTCTCGCTCTAACGATCGCGGCGATAGCTCATATGTGTGGTTTGAACAACGTTTTCATATGTGGGCGGGACTTACGTATGCGGTCGCTCTGCGCGCGAGCTCAAGGAACCCCTAGTAACCTATGGAGGAACCCTAAGGTTACACAGAATCCGTTGAGAATGAGGGATCTAGACTTTTGTTGACTGCATATAAATTAGTGTGAGTGATGTAGAAAATCCTAAGGCTACTTTCACACTGAGGCGTTTGAAAAACGTGTGCAAAACATCAAGCATTATTACCGCGTTTTTGCCGTGTTTTTCCAGCGTTATTGGTATAATTAGCGCTAACGCCTAGGTGTTTTTCAAACGCTTTTGAAGCGCTAGCATTAAATAAATAGCACATTCCCCTACATTACATCCTGTTTACTTCCTGGTATTTTGGCCTTTCCACAACCTCAGGGCGTTTTGCTGGCGCTTTTAACGCGCTTTTAAAGCGTTTTACATTCATTTCAATGTATATGGGCGTTTTTAATGCGCTATTTTTAGCGCTCAGAATAAGCACAAAAAATCATGCTTGCAGGACTTTTTTAAACGCGGCACCAGCGTGACGCCCCAGTGTGAATATGTACATTGGAATTAATGGGCAGCATTTTAGAAGCGTTTTGGAAGCGCTATTTTTAGCACAAAAACACTAGGAAAGCGCCTCAGTGTGAAAGGGGCCTCAGGCTACTTTCACACTGAGGCGTTTGAAAAACGCGCGCAAAACATCAAGCGTTATGACCACATTTTTTGCTGCATTTTTTCAGCGTTAGCGATATAATTAGCGCTAACGCCCAGGCGTTTTTCTAGCTCTTTTGAAGCACTAGCATTAAATAAATAGCACATCCTCCTACATTACATCCTGTTTAATGTCTGATATTTTGACCTTTCCACAACCTCTGGGCGTTTTGCTGGCGCTTTTAATGCGCTTTTAAAGCGCTTTACATTCATTTTAATGTATATGGGCTTTTTTAATGCGCTATTTTTAGCGCTCAGAATAAGCACAAAAAATCATGCTTGCAGGACTTTTTTAAACGTGGTGCCAGCGCGACGCCCCAGTGTGAATAGGTACAATGGAATTAATGGGCAGCGTTTTAGAAGCGTTTTGGAAGTGCTATTTTTAGTACAAAAACGCTAGGGAAGCGCCTCAGTGTGAAAGGGGCCTCAGGGTAGCCATTGACAGGCAGATATTTCCCAAAAATTACAGTTTTCCCCTGAACAAGTTGTCAGAGTGATGAGACTTGTTTGATGGGCACATGAGTAGCATTGTTGACCCTTAAAGTGGACATAAACCCGATTCATGAAATCTGAGCTAGGCACATCTATCTATAGTGTTTTCTTATCTCTCTTCAAAGCATTGTGTCTCGTAGCTCTGTCCTGCTCCATTCTTCTGTTATCAGCCATCAACTTTTGACAAGTTCTCTGAGACCCGGAGATAGAAATATGTGGCAGTGGAGGTTGCTATATATTGATTAGCAGACTGCTGCACACTTCACAGGCAAGGGGGTGTGTGCCTTTCCTCCAATCAGTTGTCTCACAGTGTCCAGCAATAATCTCCTCCAAGAGGGGAATGAGGAAGCGAAAATTCTATCAGAATGTGCACTTTCTAAATAGTATATAAATGTGAAGACAGCATATATAGATGTAAAACTTATATAGGGAGATTTGTTTAATCTCTGTATCATCTGAGGCTGTTCCCTTCACTTGGTATATGTCAGGGTTTACATTCACTTTAAGGCCTCATACACACAGGCGTATCTAAAAAAATAAACAAAACGTCGGGTCTGACGTCAAGGAAAAAAAGTCGACGTTTTTCGGCGTTATGCATTGGCGTTTTTGAGCGTTAGTGAGCGTCGGCGTCAATAGGCGTTTTTTAAAAAAAATCATCCCTCTGCTATTTTTCAACCTAAAAACGTCGGCGTCAAAAAACACCGGAAAACGCCGGTACAATATTAGGTGGCGTTTGTTGGCATTTGTTGGCGTTTTGTGGCGTCGGCGTCAAAAAACGTCAAAACGTTACAGCCTCAGAACGCGATGGCCATGGGTTCTACTTTCTGCTCACTAACGCCGACGCCACCTACAGCTCAAAAACGCTGACGTTTTTATGGGGCCATAGACTAACATGGAGAGCTGCAAAAAACGTATATGTGTATGAGGCCTAACTCTTCTCCATAGTAAATTTCAGAGATTTTCCAGCTTGTTTCTCTCTCTGTATCATCTCCTGATATAACAGAAAAGGCCCTGTTATTGCATGCAATTTAGAATATTATTTGCCTTTAACCACTTGCCGACCGGCCCATGTAGCTTTACTGCTACAGGGCGGCCTCTCTGTGCAGAATCGTGTGTGTGTGTATATATATATATATATATATATATATGTGTGTGTGATTCTGCACTTCCAGGTAGGAGGTGCATGCGTGCCCGGTCACCCGGCTGTGCTGTGATTGTTCACTGGCAATCGGCTCTGGGACTCAGCTCTGTGAGTGTAAACAGCACAGAGCTGTGTTCAGTGACAGGGGATCTAGTTGGTTTTTCATTCCCTGCTAAGCAGGGAATGAAAACCACTAGATCCCCAGTAAAAGCAGCACACAGTACACACATAAACACTTGTTAGGCACATATTTACCCCTTGATCGCCCTAGATGTTAACGCCTTCCTGAACAGTGTCATTAGTACAGTGACAGTGCATTTTATTAGCAATGATCACTGTAATAATGACACTGGTGATGTCAGTGGCAGTTAGTTCCCACAAAGTGTCAGATTGGGCACCTCACTATCACAGTCCCATTATAAGTTGTTGATCACCGCCATTACTAATATAAAATAAATAAAAATTCCAGTATATACTGTATCCCATAGTTTGTAGATGCTATAACTTTCACACAAACCAATCAATATACACTTATTGGGATTTTTTTAAGACATGATTTTTTTTAATGGTATATCTTTTATGGCAGAAAGTAAAAAGTATTGTTTTTTTTTTCAAAATTGTCTGTCTTTTTTCTTTTATAAAATAAAAAATAAAAAAGCCAGAGGTGATCAAATACCAACAAAAGAAAGCTTTATTTGTGTGAAAAAAACCCCATAAATATCATTTGGGTACAGCATTGCATGACTGCGCAATTGTGAGTTAAAATAGCGCAGTGCCGCATAGCAAAAAATCGATTGGTCATGAATGGGGGTAAATCTTCCAGAGTGTACTTACTTTTAACGAACCCTATTCTTGAAGCAGTTTTGGAAAACGCTGTCATAGACAGAACCTGTTTCCTTAAGTAGCAATATCTACAATAGAACTGTAATCTGGGCCCAATAACCAATTCATTTTGTTAGAAAGCAGGATATTTTGAATTGTTTAGAATCAGGCATATAAAATATCATGTACTATATTTTATATCTTCCAAAATAAATTATATATTCTGGGGTAGCAATATTTTTTTCTCATCACCTGTTCCCTTTGCTACAGTAGATCAAAAATGACTGATCATAGGATATACTATTTGATTTATGAGACGGCCCGTGCAAAAGTGATATTTTGGTTATTGGTGAAGCATGGTGATTTCACCTTTCTATCCTTTGCTGTATGTCAGTGTTGCTGATTTCCTTCAATCTTTTTTATCCACTTCCTTTCTATATGCACTCACTTCAAAGCTACAGCTGTATGCAAAAGTTTAGGAACCCCATATAATTTCCAAGATTATCATTTATAAATATTTGGGTGTTTGGATCAGCAATTCCATTTTGATCTATCAAATAACTGAAGGACACAGTAATATTTCAGTAGTGAAATGAGGTTTATTGGATTAACAGAAAATGTGCAATATGCATCAAAACGAAATTTGACAGGTGCATAAATTTGGGCACCCTTGTCATTTTGTTGATTTGAATACCTGTAACTACTTAGCACTGATTAATTTGAACACACAATTGGTTTGGTGAGCTCATTAAGCCTTCATAGACAGGTGCATCCAATCATGAGAAAAGGTATTTAAGGTGGCCAATTGCAAGTTGTTGTTCTCTTTGACTCTCCTCTGAAGAGTGGCAACATGGGGGCCTGAAAACAACTCTCAAATGGCCTGAAAACAAAGATTGTTCTACATTATGGTTTAGGGGAAGGCTACAAAAATTTATCGCAGAGATATAAGCTGTCAGTGTCCACTGTTAGGAACATAGTGAGGAAATGGAAGACTACAGGCACAGTTCTTGTTAAGGCCAGAAGTGGCAGCCACATAAAATAGGGGAGAGGCAAAGGCGAAGGATGGTGAGAACGGTCAAAACAGCCCACAGACCACCTCCAAAGACCTACAACATCACTGTCACTGTGCATCGTTCAACAATTCAGTGCACTTTGCACAGGGAGAAGCTGTATGGGAGGGTGATGGGAAAGAAGCCTTTTCTGCACACATGCCACAAACTGAGTCGCTTGAGGTATGCAAACGCACATTTGGACAAGCCAGCTTCATTTTGGAATAAGGTACTGTGGACTGATGAAACAAAGATTGAGTTATTTGGTCATAACAAGGGGCGTTATGCATGGCGGCAAAAGAACACAGCGCTCCAAGAAAAGCATTTGCTACCCACAGTAAAATTTGGTGGAGGTTCCACCATGCTGTGGGGCTGTGTGGCCAGTGCCGGTACTGGGAATCTGGTTAAAGTTGAGGGTCGCATGGATTCCACTCAATATCAGCAGATTCTTAAGAATAATGTTGAGGAATCAGCCACAAACTTGAAGTTACGCCGGGGCTGGATATTTCAACAAGACAACGACCCAAAACACTGCTCAAAATCTACTTGGGCATTTTTGCAGAGGAACAAGTACAATGTTCTGGAATGGCCATCCCAGTCCCCAGAACTGAATATCATTGAACATCTGTGGGGTCATTTGAAGCGGGCTGTCCATGCTCGGCAACCATCAAACCTAACTGAACTGGAGATGTTTTGTAAGGAGGACTGGTCCAAAATACATTCATCCAGAATCCAGACACTCATTACAGGCTATAGGAAGCGTCTAGAGGCTGTTATTTCTGCTAAAGGAGGCTCTACTAAATATTAATGTGATTTTTCTGTTGGGGTGCCCAAATTTATGCACCTGTCTAATTTCGGTTTGATGCATAGTGTGCATTTTTTGTTAATCCAATAAACCTCATTTCACTACTGAAATATTCTGTGTATATATGTGTCCTTCAGTTAATTGATAGATCAAAATGAAATTTATTGATCCAAACACCCAAATATTTATAAATGATAATCATGGAAATTGTCAGGGGTTCCTAAACTTTTGCAAACAACTGTAGCTGCACACCATTGCTCCTAAATATGACATTGGGTAGGATATCAGAGTACTTGTAGGGATGCATATGACAGGGTGACAACCTAGGAGTGCAATATGGAGACATTTGAAGTCCCTGAATAATGACCTTCATGGCAAGATCACCAGGTATTCTGTTATTAACCACTCCAGGTCCGCGCTATAGCCGAAATACGGCTCCAGCGCGGACCTGAAATGTCCATGGACGTCCTCCACTGCGCATGCTCCTGCGCGCCCCCTGGCGGCAGCGGCGGCGCGTGCCCGTGGGTCGGGCGGATTCGATGTCCGCCCGAGACCCGCGATCACTTTCAGGAGCCTCAGAACGGGGAACCGCCATTGTAAACACGGCGGTTCCCCGTTCTGTGACAGGGGACATAACAGATCTACTGAGCCGCTAGACGCTAAAAATAGCCCTGACGCTATAACCCCGCCTTTACAGTCTGTAAAAAATGTGTAAAAACCCTGGTTACTGTAAATATGTCGCTAGTCTTTAAATTTACAGGTGACTAATGACATATTTACAGTAACCGTCACTTCCCCAATTGGTCGTCCCCCGTCACTTCCCCAATTTATACAAGGGACCGACACAAGATTGACACCCCCCCGTCCCGACCGGTCCTGTATTGTCTAGATTGACTAGGGTCACTGTCCCTAGTCATCTAGACAATACAGGGGACAGTGTCTTGCCCCTTGGCGGCAC
>BLSH010098865.1:625693-644745 GCA_018402905.1 Glandirana rugosa | reverse complement strand
GTCGGTTATTGTGTCCACCCCCGTGAAACGTCGGTTATTATATCCACCCCCGTGAAAACGTCGGTCATAGTGTCCACCCCCGTGAAAACGTCGGTCATAGTGTCTACCTCCGTGAAGGCTGCAAAATGCCCCCACCTGTTTTATTGGCTGCAATTTACCCCCACCTGTGATATTGGCTGCAATTTGCCCCCACCTGTGATATTGGCTGCAATTTACCCCACCTGTGAAATTGGCTGCAATTTACCCCCACCTGTGATATTGGCTGCACTTTACCCCCACCTGTGATATGGGCTGCAATTTGCCCTCATCTGTGATATTGGCTGCAATTTACCCCACCTGTGATACTGGCTGCTATATACCCCACCTGTGATGCTGAGACGTATACTGTGTCCTGTGATGCTGAGCTATATACTGTGTCCTGTGATGCTGAGCTGTATACTGTGTCCTGTGATACTGAGCTGTATACTATGTCCTGTGATGCTGAGCTGTATACTGTGTCCTGTGATGGTGAGCTTTGTACTCCTGACACAATATATGGAATACAGGGGTCGGAGTGGGTGTATTCTATAAGGGGTGGGGCTTATTAGAAGTAGGAGTGGTCAAAAAGGAAGTGCGGGGCCTGGCGCCCCCCCATCCTAAAACTTCACCATCCACCACTGATGCTGATACAGGCAGATGCTGCAATAGGGATTTCATTTTTGGCAATATAATTTGAGCTTTTTATCCTTTAATGTAGGGTTGCAAACTTTTCTTCAAGCCAAACTGGAACACTTTAGCAGCACACATCATTTTTTTTCTATTATTTTTAAAGCGCAATGCTGTGGAATCTGGTGTAAAGGGAACTTTGATGTAAGGGGGTTTCTGCTCACCAAAACAGCCATTTATATCAGAGTTCCCAGCATTGCCCCTTAAATAGAGGTTCACAGAGGCCCCTTACATCAGAATCTGCAGAGCACCCCTTACATCCCCTTACCTTAGTGTAGCTCGCTCTGAGGCAGGAGAAAGAATGGAGGGAGGTGGGAGACTTTAGTCACAGACAGTGGATGGTGAGCTCACTCACCTGAGGATGAAGGCTCAGACATTGTTACCTTTCATCCGCAATGTAACACTTATCCGGGTTAATCCTGGAGAGGTAGCAACTCTACTTTAAAGCTTATTTACAGATTTCTCCCCTCGGTGCCAAGCTGCTGAAACATGTGCAAGTCATTGCTCAGTCTCTTGTGAAACCTGCAGAACTTCTTTCCCCATTATTGTTTTCTGACTGGTTGCCCGTTTGCTATCATAGTTTTGTTGTGATATATACAATAGAAACCGTTAACGAAGAACAACTTGGATCTGTTTTATAGACCAACTGACATTGGCTGGTGAGTAAAGCGTATGTGCAATTTTGGGGGAAAAACACATTTACAACACTTAAAAGAATATTTGTACTACTAACTAAAGTGCACTAACTCACCTACCCTAGCTTTCCTAGCTTTTCCTATACTATTATAAACCATAGCCATGGCCTGTCCCAAGCAGTGATTTTGATTACAATGATGCAAACCTTTCCAACACTGGCCATTCAGTGAGCCCTCCTGGACTTGTATAGGACTGTCTTTAAAATGTAAAAATCTTGGGATATGTTTCTATGAAAATCCATAAAGGACCGCTGCCCAAATGCAGGCAATATTGAAGGGGATTGCAGCTGGGAAATGTAAGCAAAATGTTAAATCGGTTTTCCTCCTGAAGTAAGTAAATAGCTATTGTGGGTAGCAATATGATAAAATAGGTCAGGAAGTCAAAGGAGGGTGGGTTAGGGCACATTTATAGAAAGTGAAATTACCCTTCAAAGCTGAACTCCAAGGTTTCAAATAAAGAATTCTAGAAAATGTAACCCCTACACCAGAGGCGTAACAAGAACCTTCAGGGCCCTGGTGCAAGAAACCATGAAGGGCCCTCCGACCCTTGGCCGAGGCCCTTCCCTTCTAGCCCAGGGCCCTTCCCTCTGAGCCTGGTGGCAGAATGTCAGGGCCTGGTCACAAGTGCGACCTATGCAACCCTGGTAGTTCCGCCACTGGTCTTTTTTTTAAACTTTTTTAAAAATTATTTTCAACCATTTTATTTATTTTTAATTTTTTTTTTATAATTTTTTAGGAACTCCACTGGGGGGCTTTGGTGAAATATCAGAGGTCTAAACAGACCTATGATGTTTCACCTTTGAGACAGCGAAAGGAGATTGAGGACACAGCCCTAAATCTCCATCTCTGCAACCTCAGCTGCACAGAATAAATGGACAGGAATAGCTCTGCACATTGCTTTCTGTTCATTCACAAACTGAAGAATAGCGAACAGTTTACTATGATTCAGTTATAAATGGACAGAGTTAGCGATTGGCACTAATCACTGACTCTGTTCATTCAAAAAGGAAGGGGATGTTAAATAACATATTTACCGGACCCTTCCCACTCTCCATTCTGACCACATCCCCGCCAGCAGCTGGTGGGAGAGGGGAGGGAGGAAGCCACAGCACTGTTGGTGGATGAGAATGGGGCGCGGGCAGCTGGACCTGGATAGCAGGGACTGCTTGTAAAAAAACTGATCCCCTCCATTTTCCTCCTGCAGCCACTGAATTCCTGTGGGAGGGAGAGGTGGAAAGCAGGTTTTCAGTGGCTGCAGAGGGAAAATGGAGAGGATCAGTTTCTCTATATGCTGCCCCCACCACCCCTCCTATCCAGGTCCAGCTGTCCCCCCTGTGTGCTCTCCTGAACCCCTCCCCCCCATCCCTGTCCCCCCACAGCACTGCAAGGGTTAAACGCTCTCTTTTTCTGTTTTTGTCTAGGGGAACAATAAAAACAGTTTTATCTCTTACTCTCCTTTTTTCTCTAGGTTGTGGGCAAGCCCTTAGCATTATCACTTACAATGCAGGACTGCTTGTCTTGCATTATACATGATAATATCATAATGCCTGCAGCCAGAGCGGTGAGGAGAAAAGGATTCAGGGGATTGGTCATGCAGCTGGTGGATCCCATGGGAGCATGGAATATGGTGGGTGAAACGGCTTTTTATTGTTCCTCAGCACAAAAAAGAGCACTAATGAGGATAACTTTGGATTTCACCTTGAATGCAGCTTTAATTTTCTTTTTAAAATGAGCCTCCCATGATGCAAAGCATCCACCTGATATTGACGTTTTAGGTCCTGTGTTGATGAGCTTTGGTTCTCTTCCAGTGAGTTTTTCTCCTGCAGCCATTGAATGCCTGTGAGAGGGAGAGGAGGAGAAGCAGGCTTTCAGTGCCTGCAGGGGGAAACTGGAGAGGATCTATATACAGTTGTTCTATATGGTCAGCTACAGGTGACATGCACATATCAATTCATTCTGGATGATTTCAGAAGCTTCTCAAACCGTTGTCTTCAACACAAGCCCAAAGCATTTCAAGATAGGCCCTAATTTTGTCTGGGGGGATACATACTACTGAGGCGTCATCTGGCAAGAGCAAGCCAGTTGGTAAGACAATTCATTTCACCTGGAGACCTGTATTCTCCAATGAAATATAAAGGCAGATAGCTGGAGACTAGCTTAAACAAATTTGAAACCTACACTTACCTACTATATGTTTGTGTCATGTACCTGACTGTGAAGCCCAAGATGACGAGGGTGGCCTCTTGCACAACTCCTGTCCAAGCACCCCTGGTAGAGCAGACAGGGGACAGGGACTACTAGGGCAGCAGAAAGGCGCAGGTGCCAGGAAGCAGGAGCTGTGAGCTTGAGTTTGGAAACACGGAGAGCCACCCAGTGGTAATATGGAGTCGCACAAGCTGTGTTTGGAAGCAGCCAGGCAAACAAGTACAGAATCACAAAAACGTGAGAAGAAAATAAGGAAGGCGCGTGGCCTGGCGCATTATCATCAGTAAAACGTTTTATTGACACAACAGAAGTAAGTAATGTACTCACATAGTGAACCAAGTAAATATCACAGTATAAAATTCCTCTTGGAAGTCCATATGGTGCCACCTGTATATCATGGAGCTAACAGGTGGTATAGTGACTAACACGTTTCAAGGGTGATCCTCTTCATCAGAGCTTTAGTGGACCATGCGTGGTCTGCATGTGGTGAACTGGTAAGATGGTATGACCATAGGAGGGTTCATCCAGCTCCACTGATGGATTACTCCTTGTTCAGAACAGCACACCACTGTTTAGTGTTGTGGAGGTACTCATCCCACATGATGTCCGGTTGATCGGCTGGGACTGCCAGTTCTACAGTGCGCATGTTATGACTGGGTCTCAACCCCCAGGAATGCTTGCGAGGGGAATCCTGATGGCAGGGGGTCCGGTGAGCTCCGTGTGTGGGGAGAGAGAGTGGACAGAATCACAATCAGGTTCAAGGTCGGTAATGTACTGGCAGTGAGGTACCAAGTCAGGAGACTGAATTGTAGTCAGACGTCCAGCCCGGGGTCAATAACCCAGATGAGCAGCAGATATAACAGACAAGGAGAAGTGTCAGGCATAGCCGGGTCAGTTACAAGGTTAGCCAGCTAAAGCAATCAAAGCTAAAGACAATCAAACAATGAGACTAGGCACTGACGTCAAATCTAGGTCCACGGGATTTCCGGTTTAACGCAAGCTCCTAATACAGCAAAGCAGGGCGGCTATGTCTTCCACTACATGCTTATGCTGTGTAATAGTGCCAGTATTGCATGGGCACCGACAAATGTGAGTGCATTTGATTCCTATGTTAAATAAAAGCGTTTTTTAATGGTTTTACACGATAAGTCCCTCCTCTGTTCTTTTTTATGAGTGGAGCTAACCCAGGTCTGGGAAGGAGAAGGAGAATGTTTTTTGCCACCATAACCTAAACATGTGCACTGCCGAAAAATGTGTTTGTTTTCGTTTCATTTGTTTTTTTTTCATAAATTTGAAAAATCAGAATTGGGAAATTCGAAAATCCAAAAATAAGAAAGAAAATCCGAAAATTCAAAAGAACGAAAATCCGAAATAATATCTAACTAACTAATAATAACTAACTATTAAATTATAGGTATTGGAATTTCCTTTCAAATTTGGCTGTTAATGAACGTAATGAATACAAATTTATCTGAAGTTAAGAATTATCTGAAAAAACAAATGCCGCATCTAAACAAATGGAACAGAACAAATTAACCACTCCAGCCCCGGAAGGAATTCACACTTTAGGACCAGAACCCTTTTTACGATTCGACACTGCATCACTTTAACTGACAATTGCGCGGTCGTGCGACGTTGTACCCAAACAAAATTTGCGTCCTTTTTTTCCCACAAATAGAGCTTTCTTTTGGTGGTATTTGATCACCTCTGCGTCATTTCTGATCGCTGCTATAAAGAAAAGAAGAGCGACAAATTTGCAAAAAAACCCAAATTTCTTACTTTTTGCTAAAATACAAATCCAAAAAAAAATATATAAAAAAACATTTTTTTCATCGGTTTTGGCTGATTTATATTCTTCCTCATATTTGTGATAAAAAAACGCAATTGCCGTTTATTGATTGGTTTGCGCAAAAGTGGCCGCGTTTACGGACGATGAGAATTAATTTCTGGGGTTTTTATTTATTTTTATTTTTTTTCCATATAGAGGAAGGCTGTGATCACAGCCCTTCCCCCTCTCACAGAACGGAGATCCGTGTTTACTTACACGGACCTCCGTTCTTTCACTGCGGGGGGGCATCGCGGGTAGCCGGCGGAGATCGAGTCCGCCGCACCCGCTCCCTGCCCCCCCCGAACAGCGGCGCGCCCGCGCTCACAGTGCATGATATCGCAGCCGCCGTCGTATGACAGCGTTTTGCGATATCGAGCCATCAATCTGCGGTTGACGGTCGGCAAGTGGTTAATAATAAGTAATAATAATAAAATGTTAATATTATTATTGTTATTTTTTATTATTTTTAGTGCGTTACGTTCCATTCGTTTAGATGCAGTATTCGTTATTTTGGATAATTCGTAACTTCAGATAAATTCGTATTTGTTACGTTCACTAACAGCCAAATTTGAAAGGAAAGTCCAATATCTATAATTTAATAGTTAGTGATAGTTAAGTTATTATTAGTTAGTTATTTCAGTTTTTAAAATTTTCGGGTTTTCGAATTTTCATTCTTATTTTCGGATTATTGTTCTTTTGAATTTTCTGATTTTCATTCTTATTTTCAGGTTTTCGAATTTCTGAATTTTCGAATTGACTCTCCCTTTTAGATTGTAAGCTGTAACAAGCAGGGCCCTCTGATTCCTCCAGTACTGAATTATATTTTAACTGCACTGTCTGCCCTAATGTTGTAAAGTGTTGCGCAAACTGTTGGAGCTATGTAAATCCTTTATAATAATAATTATATATTTGGTTGACTAGGTAAATCTAGGGTTGACTGTTAGAATTAAAGTGGTTGTAAAGCCGCCCCCATCCCCCCCCCCCCAAAAAAAAAACCCTGCAAAGCAAAAGCATAATGAGCTAGTATGCAGTGCATACTAGCTCATTATGAAACACTTACTTCGGAACAAAGCTGTTGCAGCGGTCTCGACACACCGCTGTGATCGGCGACATCAGTCTTCCGGGTCTGTGGCTCCGTCCAATCACAGCACAGGCTTCAGCGCTGTGATTGGCGGAGCCGCGCTGACGTCACTCCCACGCATGCGCATGGGAGCCGTCATTTACGGCACAAATACAGAAGAAACGGCACCCTGGGCCACCCCAGGTGCCGATTTTTCAGTGCGCATGTGCCGATGAAGTCGGCACATGCTGATACAGGGGATATCTCCTAAACCTTACAAGTTTAGGAGATATTTCCTGGACCTACAGGTAAGCCTTGTTGTAGACTTACCTGTAGTTTAAAGTGGTTGTCATGACTTGACAACCACTTTAAGTTAAGGGTATGGTTGTGGTTATGTTGTGTTAAGAACACTTGAAAGATATTAGTTTTAAGATGTTTTCAATGCCAAAAGTTCTGTGCCAAGAACTACCAATGCTGAGTCTTAGTGCAAAAAAAAAAATGATACAATCAGTGGTTGTTTTTTCTATAAGCACCTTTGGATCACACCACATACATCCTGCCAATTGTTAATAGTGACCAGAAAGAAAAATAGTTTATCTGGGTTGCATTTTCCTGGCTCACATGAGAAAAGAATGGCATTAGGGTTCTCTGCTCACTACACAGACACGTGCTTGAGCAATAGGAGCTTGCATGCTTATGCACAGGTTATTAAATATAAGATTTTTTGTCTAATCAGGTCACGCATGCACAATTCAACTACCATCTGCAGCCTATGGCTAAAGTAACTGCTTGGGCTTTTAACATCTCCAATTATTGGCAGTAAATTGTATTATGGGCAAAGCACATAATTGCATATTGTTTATAATTCTGAACATTAATCTTTTTTATTTTTTGTCAGCAAGCACATCCTATTAGACAATTCCTGCTGCTCTAATAACAGTACTGTCATTGCTACATAGATTTTATCTGTCATCCCTTTAATTACGGAGAGGTAAATTACACTGTAGGACTAATTAAAACCAGGTAACACAGAGATGCAATCAGTTATAACTTGTGTATAGATTACATGTGTCTGAAACTAAAGGGATAATTTGTGGTCCTAGTTATTAGATGTATTGTAATAGTGGACAAATTGTTTTATTTTACAAAGTTGTTTGCTCTTTTAAAATTGCTAGTATGCCCTGACCACCATGGGACCTAGACTGTCATTGCTGCAGCCAATGGCCATCTTCAACATTTCTCTACTTCCTCCTGCATTTATGAGATTCCAAAGTATTAATTTATTCTACTTTTGTCTGAAAGTTGTTCTTGCCTTGTCTTGAATTCTAATCTGTTGGCTCCAGTGTAATGACCTGTGCACAACTACACTGAGCTCACAGAGCTGAGACAACTAATGCACTCAAGCACCCTTCTGTACTGTGGAGAGACCATGCTGTAAGTTCTAACACCTAACATAGTTACCCTTTAAGTGAGGTCAGAATGCCAAGCCTGTGTCTGAGTAACTGGTTCTGCTTGACTCTGGCCTGGTTGCTCCAGTCTTTCTTACCCTTCTACTTCTGCTCTAGTTGTCTGCCTGCTTACTGTAATAGTCATCTGGAACCTGCGCCACTCTAGTATGTGTCTAATGCCCCGTACACACGGTTCGACGATCGCATACAACAGGTCGTACTTACGACCGCTGTATGCGATATCGATCTTTCCTATGCGCGATTTGAACAGTCAAACATATGACGGTCGTACAAGGGAGTTGTATGAGCAGACTAGAAAACTTGGTCATACCAACAAGTGCTCATACGACCGTTGTATCGTGTGTACAGAGCAGTTGGTACAACAAAGTTGTATTGTGCAAAACACGCATGCTCCAAAGTCAGGAATGGCTGGATGCTAATTACATGCACCTGAACGTTCTTTCCCCGGCTGTACGATCGTGTAGTGCAGTCAGTATGCTGCATACAACAGCCAACTTACGATTTGACACAGTCGTATGTACGATCGTCAAACTGTGTGTACGGGGCTTTAAACTTCTGTGAGTTGCACCTTGGAGTGTTTGCAGTATACACCACCAGGTGTTCTATCAAAAACTAATGCTCCAGGGTTGCTGAAGTGATGCAAAAGGTTCATACTCCACAGGTGATCCAAATTATCCATAAACCAGGACTTCCAGGTATGCCAGAGATTGTAGGCCTCATACACACGTGCATTTTTTGACGCCACGTTAAGGGGCGTTTTTTGCAGCTCTCCATGTTATTCAATAGCCCTCTAAAAACGCTGGTGTTTGTGAGCAGTAGAGGGCGTTGGTGTTAGTGAGCTGTTTTTAGAACGCAGGACCAGTGCGTTCTGAGGCTGTAGCGTTTTGTCGTTTTTTGACGCTAATCGGCAAAACGCTCACTAACGCCGTACCGGTGTTAACCGGCGTTTTTTGACGCAGACGTTTTTAGGTTGAAAAATAGCAGAGCAGAGGCTGATTTTTTTTTTTTGAAAAACACCTATTGACGCCGACGCTCACTAACGCCGATGCAAAACGCCGGTAAAAACGCAGATTTTCTCCAAAACGTCGGACCCAACGTTTTGCCTATTTTCTCACAGACGCCCGTGTGTATGAGGCCTAAGGAGAATAAACTGACACTTTGGTTTGCCCTCAAAATCCATGGGGGTGAATGTTTTCCCAGAAATATCAAAATACTTATCTATATATGAGATATACATATATTATTCTCCATTGGTTAACTGGATTTCAACTGTAGAATACAAAATTCTACAAAACACTTGATGGTATAATGCTGTTTATCATGAAAAATGGATGTGTCCTCTGATATGTCAACTCCAAAAGGTTGGGAACCATTGGTTTAGTGAACCCAAAAGTGAGGTTTTAACTTTGGGAGGCTAATAGTGTTCTTAGCATAATTAAACAATCTGACATTTTTGTGTGAAATATTGTATACCATTGCATGCCATTTCTGGCAGGTATGACTTATGCAAAAATATGAAAAAAACATTTATTGCCACCTTTCCACTATGAATAGGCTGTTATTCTCTGTCACTCATCAAGCAGTCATTTGTATACACTGAGCAGCTGAAACATTATGATGACCCAGCTAATATAGAGTAGACCCCCCTTTTGCTGCCAAAACAGTCCTGCCGTTGTGACATGGACTCCACTAGACCTTTGTAGGTATGATGTGGTGTTTGACACCAAGCTGTCAGTAGCAGATCCTTTAAGTTGCAAGGTGGGGCCTTCCATAGAGCGGACATGTTTTTCCAGCACATCCTACAGATGTTCAATGGATTGAGGGCTGGATAATTTGGAGGCAACACTCCTTGTTGTGTTCCTCAGCCGATTCTTGAACCATTTTTGCACTGTGACAGGGTGCATTATCCTGCTGAAATAGGCTGCTGCCATCAGGGAATACCGCTTCCATGAAGGGGTGTACTTGGTCAGCAACAATGTTTAGGTAGGTGTTACATGTCAAAGTAACATCCACATGGATGGCAGAACCTAAGGTTTCCCAGCAGAACATTGCCCAAAGCATTACACTGCCTCCACCAGCTTGCTTTCTTCCCATACTGCATCCTAGTGCCATCTCCCCCCTAGGTAAGCAATGCACATGCATCCACATGTAAAATAAAATGTGATTCATCAGTCCAGACCACCTTCTTCCATTGCTCCATAGTCCATTTCTGATGCTCACGTGACTATTGTAGGCACTTTTGGCTGTGGACACGGGTCAGCATGGGCACCCTGACTGGTCTGCCACTATACAGATCCATATGCAGCAAACCAAGATGTCCATTTTTTCTGCTTTCAACACATCAACTTCATGGATAACATGTTAACCTGCTGCCTAATATATCCCACCGACTTTCAGATGCCATTGTAGAGAGATAATCAATGTTATTCACTTTACTTGTCAGTGATCTTAAAGTGGTTTTAAAGCCTTAATGTTTTTTACACTAATGCAGTCTATGCATTAAGCTAAAAAAAAACCTGTGCCAGATGACCCCCCAGCCACACCTTATACTTACCTGAGCCCATTCTCAATCAAATTCTGTGACGAGGGAACTGGGGATCTGTTTCTATAGATGCAGACAGGGTAGCAAGGGATTGAGCCCGCACGAGTGCCCCAATAGAAAGTAGCTTTCTATGGGGTATGGGGGATTAGCTCAACCGGGATCACCTTCCCTGGGAAAAAGGCAGTCCAAAGGACAGGTTTTCTTAAAAGCTGACTTGTAGTCAGTCTTATTTAAAAAGGTTCAAACAAACAAAACAGAAAATAAATCCTTGCCATCCAGGCTCTTGCTAAACATTTCCAGTTGTCCTAACCGGGCAGTGAAAGGCTTGTCCCAGTCACCCACAAAACAAAGGCAATGCAAACCTTTTTGTTTCAGTCATAAAGCAAAGTTCAGTTCATCAGCTCTCTCAGGCTTGCTGGCTCCGGAGTCCCAAGCCAGAGCAAATCTTTGCTCAACTCCTGCTTATTTATACCACCTGTTGGTGGACACAAGTGTACCACAAAATCTGGTCATGAAACAATCCTGCTAAGGTGGCTGGTAACACCTGGACCAGATTTCGCCTTAGTTCACTGAAAATGAACGCATGTGAGGTGAAACATAATGTCCATCAAACACCTCGCCTTTCATAATGCCACATATCCTTCCCCTCTGCTCAAGCCCCTGTGGCTGAGCAACTGTCTCAACCAGACAATGGGCACAGGAAAGAGCATCTGCATTATTCTGGAGTTTCACAGCTCTATGTTCCACTGGGAACTTGAATGCTTGCAGAGCAAGGAACCACCTTGTCACACGACTGTTTTTCTCATTGTTATCACACATCCATTTCAGAGGGGCATGGTCAGTGACTAGTTTGAATGGTCTCCCCAACAGCTAATATTTCAGGGCCTCTAAGGCCCATTTGATAGATAAACATTCTATCTCAACAATGGCATAGTTTTTCTCATGTCTGTTAAGCTTCCTGCTCAGGCAGAGGACCGAGTACTCCTCACCATCTCTATTTGTCCAAATAGGCGGCTGCGTATTAGTGATTTGGTCTCAATGTCTTGTCCATCATTCTCTGTAATGAGGCAGGAGCACCATGCAAACCAAAAGGCATCCACTTATATTGGAATGGCCCCTCAAGAGTAGAAAAGGCAGTCTTCTCTTTTGCAGACTCTGTTAGGGGTATCTGCCAATAACCTTTAGTCAGATCTAACATAGTTATGTACCTGGAACTTCCCAATCTGTAAACAAGCTTGTCGACCCGAGGCATTGGGTACGCATCAAATTTGGACACGATATTAAACTTCCTGAAATCATTACAAAACCTTATAATGCCATCTGGCTTTGGAACAAACACTATGGGACTTGACCAGTCACTGTGGGACTCCTCTATCGAGTCCAACTCTAACATATTCTTTATTTAATTTGCAACTGCTTCTTGCCTAGCCTCGGGTATTCTATAGGGCTTTACATTTACGCGGACACCTGGTTCCGTAATTATGTCATGCTGTATAACTGTGGTCAGTTCCTGTCAGGAAGGGCGCTAGCAGTCCTACCCATTGCTCTTTTTGCCATCCTTCTCAAACAGCGACTCTTTCAAAAGTTGCTAGGTAAGCCTCTACATCATCTGCAGGTGTCATCTTCTGCAGGCAATAGTTGGCATGCACCATTTTCTGTTCCACCGGCAAAGGACCTGCGGACCCCTTCTTTACTCCACCAGAGCCTCTGCAAACTGGCGATTTGCCTCCTGCTGGGCTGCAATGGTCTGGCGACTTGCCTCCTGCTCCACTGTAATGACCCATGCAACCTGGTGATTGGTTTCCTGCTGCTTGCGATTGTTCTCCTGATGGGTTGCAGTGGCCTGCAGCAGGGCTTTTATTACATCCTCCATCTTTCCACTTATTTAGGAAGATGTCTGCCGAAAATCCACCATGTGCGGGGGGGGGGGGGGGGGGGTAGCTCAATGGGTGGGGATCACCTTCCCTGGGAAAAAGGCAGTCCAAACAGCAGGTTTTATTAAAAGCTGACTTGTAGCCAGCTTTATTTTAAAAGGTTGCATGAAAATCAAACAAACAAAACAGAAAATAAATCCTTGCCATCCAGGCTCTTACTAAAAATTTCCAGTTTTCCTAACTAAGCAGTGAAAGGCTTCTCCCAGTCACCCACAAAACAAAGATAGTGCAAACCTTTTTGTTTCAGTCATAAAGCAAACTTCAGTTCATCAGCTCTTTCAGGCTTGATGGCTCCTGAGTCCCAGGCCAGAGCAAATCTTTGCTCTATTCCTGCTTATTTATGCCACCTGTTGGTGGGCACAAGTGTACCATAAAATCTGGTCTGGAACCAACCCTGCTAAGGTGACTGGTAACACCTGGACCGGATTTTGCCTTAGTTCACTGAAAATGAATGCATGCGAGGTGAAACATAAAGTCCATCGATCACCTTGCCTTTCATAATGCCACAGGGGCACTCGCTGAAGAGGAGGGGCCAGGAGTGCTGGTGGGGAACCCCAAAAAGAGGAGGATCGGGACGGATTTATGTAAATCCATTGCACAGTTAATAAGACATGTTAATTATTTCAATTAAAGGGAGCACTTGCCGAAGAGGAGGGGCCAGGAGTGCTGGCAGGGAACCCCAAAAGAGGAGGATTGGGGTTGATTTGTGTAAATCGATTGCACAGTAAGTATGACATGTTAATTATTTTAATTAAAAAAAAAAACTCAAGTTTTACAATCACTTTAATGTTATGGCTGATCAGTGTACTGTAAATATCAATTATAACATACAGTATATAGAGTCTGCAGCACTAATAGAACATTTTTAATTTTTATTTTGCTCAGGTGTTCAGTATGTAGAAATGTACTTCTTTCCCCTCCCCAGGGACAAACTGTGACTCACGTAGGGCAACTGATTATTGCGGTTTGCCAGGGGAACTCATTTGCAGTTTCTATTTCCAGTATGACAAAATGATGATGTAGGTCTTGATTTACAAAAATCTGATCTTGTACATACTGAGGTAACATGACACATTTGTACTTTGTGATGTCTGTTTAAAGATCTTTGGAAACAGAGTACACAGTTGCAGGTTGGGTATTTTTCATATTTTAGTATATTACTATTTAATCTAAAACCATGTTGAGGACATTCTAATTCTCTGATGACTGATCTCTTGGTATGCTGCTTGATTAGTAGTCAGCCTCTCATATTTCTAATTGCTGCTATATTGTTTTTCACATTGTTATGACTAAATAACTCCCAAAGTGACATTTTTTCACAGATTCTGCTGCTTTCAATTATAGTTTATAGTAAGCATTAATATTGGCTTAATAATAATTAAATATTAAGTTTGCCTTCTCCAGAAAATTGTCAAGGTGCCCCAGAAAATAATAAAATAATATTCAGCTTTATACATTTTTTATTAATTTTAAGGTCCAACCTGTAGGCCACTCGGGTCCCCAGAAGCCTGGCTGAAAAACTCCCAGTTAGCAACCCCATGTCCTGCCTTGTTACATGTGAAAACCATTAAACACTCACTCCAAGCAGTACAAAACTCAAAATCATCAGTTTTTACATCATAGCAACAACACAGAACATGGGTTTTTGTTACTAGGAGTTTTTGGCCAGGCTTCTGATGGCACCCAAATAGCCTATTGTTATGACATTAACATTAATAAACATTTATAATGCTGCACGGGTTTTTAATACCCACTAGGGTCCCTTGAATGCATAGGCTATTTTCTGGGGGGAAAAAAGTGAACTTAAACACTTACTGACCACCCTATAGCACTTGTACTCCTACAGGGCAGCAGCTGTGGGCAGGATCATGCCTGAAGGGGGCGCACACGCGCCACTGGCGGACTGCTTCTGCTGTGATAATTCACAGCAGAAGCCGATCGGCGGGTCCCGAGGACTCGATGTCCTCCGGCACCCGCCGATCTTCAGTAAACACAGAGACAAGGCATATCACAGTTCGGACAGGGGGTGAGGGGCCAATCCTGTGTCTCTGCAAAGCAGAATGAACATTGTGTACAGAAAAACACTGGCTAGGCACAAGTGGCAGTCGGTCCATAAGGACGCAGGGGCACCGCCCCCTAGTTTGCATGCCTGGGAGTGCCGGACTAAAGCCTTTCTATTAGGTCTTTTTTTTTTCAAGTACATGATTAGAGCTTGAGTCTTTAATTGGCTTGCAAAAGGTTGGGCTCCCCGAACCCTCCCTCTTGTGATACTAGCAAATCAATATTCACTATTGGTTTCCGGCTTCTCCTCCCGGCCAATCAGGACAGGAAACAGATCTAAAGAAGACCGGGTTGGCCGGGAGGAGTAGACGGGGAAGCCACGGCGCCGTGATCCCTGGAGGGGTGAGTGCGGACCTGGGGGGTTTGTTTGCCGCCCCTCCCAAAAATGTTTAGCACCAGCCGCCATTGGTTAACCCTTTGATCACCCTAGATATGTAACTCCTTCCCAGCCAGTGTCATTAGTACACTTTTAGCACTGATCGCTTTTTAGTGTTACTGGTTCCTGCAAAGTGTCAAAAGTGTTAGTGTCTGATAGTCCACCGTAATATCGCAGTCCCGCTATAGGTTGCCGCCATTACTAGTATAAAAAAATTACAGAAATATATCCCACAGTTTGTAGACCCTGTAGCGTTCGCGTAAACCAATTTCTAGATTGTAAGCTCTAACGAGCAGGGCCCTCTGATTCCTCCTGTATTGAATTGTATTGTAACTGTACTGTCTGCCCTCATATTGTAAAGCGCTGCGCAAACTGTTGGCACTATATAAATCCTGTATAATAATAATCAGTATACACTTATTGGGATTTGTTTACCAAAAACATGTAGCAGAATACATATTGGCCTAAATTTATGAAGAAATTCCTTTGTTTACATTTTTTTTATTTGATGTGTTTATAGCAGAAAGTAAAAAATATGTTTTTTTTTTCAAAATTGTCGGCCCTTTTTTGTTTAAAGCGCAAAAAAAAAAAAAAAAAAAAAGCAGAGGTGATCAAATACCATTAAAAGAAAGCTTGATTTGTGAAAAAAATGACATACATTTTATTTGGGTACAGCAGTGCATGACTGCTCAATTGTAGCGCAGTGGCCTGGTCATGAAGGGGGTTAAATCTTCTGGAGGTCAAGTGATTAACCTTGAAATCATTTAGTTTGTAAACTGCTCCCATCATCTTGTTTTCTAATTTACTGACACCTGGATAAAAGGAAATCCAATAAAGATGGATATGTATGTGTGAAGTTATTAAATTATGGGCAACTTGAATTAGCGTGCAATCGCTGGACACAAGATATTTGCATATTATATGCATCTTGCATAGGCAGACAATGCGATTATCACTTCCATATAGCTAGAATTGCTTGAGCTTAGCCATGGTGTCTTGTATCTAAAAGCTTCAGAGGCAGAGATGTGTTTTCTCAGTGGAAGGAATGCTGTCACTTGGTTAATCTTTAACTGGATATGTGTTAGCACCCTGGAGCCTGCTAAGTACTTCTGTTTTCTTTATGGGCAGCTCACGGTGCCACAGGGTCTGTGATGTGTTCATGGTGGGGGTCCATGTATCAGGAGTGACACATGGTAGAACAAACTGCTTACAAGTGGCGCGCTGCATATTGATCAGCGGGCAGAGCATCGCTCATACAAGGGGGCCGTTGCTTTTCTATATATGGAATCCTGACACTTCATCCCATGTACAGCCATAATGAGCACCCAGACAGACTCCCTTTATTGCCAGGTGCTGCCTGCTTTCTATAGCCTTTGTAAAAATCATTATATACAGTATCGTCAAATATGTCGCTAACTCTCACTCTTAAATTTGAGCTGATAAAATCCAAAGAGTAAGCTATTTATATGTACAATTGGCAGCGATGCCATAATATAAGCAGACGGTTCTTGTCTCAGATTGTTTAGATCTGTTGTAAAAGAAACTTGTACTGACAGAAGTATGCAAAGTCTCCTTCTTAAAATGCAAGTTGTTTGGCCGCCTGTTTGCTTCAATGTTTTCCGAGGCACGCCAAAGTCTGAATCACTGATTCTAAACAAGTATGCTGATCAGAGCTGAATTTCTGGACAATTACAGCCAGGGAACTAGTATTTTCAAAAGGGTTGACCCACTATGGCATTCCGTTTTAATATATGTAACTCTATAATGAGTTATGCTTGTAAAGTTACCTGAAAGCACTTTTAATGTAGCTTGCAGATGTTATATGTTTGGACTTCATATTTTCATTATCATTTATACACAGATTCTCAGGCTAAGTGTATGTCAAACAGGGCCTTTAGTTTGCTTGGCACACGTGGGCCCTCCTGACCCTGTGAGGTGCTCCGTGTGTTCTGTAGATGTAGTCAACCACACAAAGGTCATATTATTGCAAATTTAGATTTTTTTTTAAAGCTTCCACGTGCTGGATTACATTAGTAGCTTATTGATTGCTTTAACTTGTTGCCTGCAAGTGCTCTTTATTAGCAATAACTGTAAAGTAAATGACAAGTAAGGGAACCGTTAGGGACTTTTGTTTGCTTTTAGGTGGTTCTGCATTTCTATACAAGTCTATGAGAAAACCCACTCAAAGCAGGTCAGAATGTGGTCAACTACAGGTGAAATGCACCTGTCAGTGAATTCTGAATGATCTCAGAAGGGTCTCATGCTGATGTTAAGCCAATGCCATTATCATAGGCCCAAAGGCCCTTAATGTAATGAAAAATATACAGCAAATATAGATCTACATGTTAAATTGGTGACCCACCCCACCTTTGCCCTTCCCCCAGGGAGTGGGATTTTTGCCCCCACCCCTTTTTTGGTCCTATTTCTATCATTCCCTGTATCTTTAACCCTCCCTTATATCAATATAGAAGAATAATAACTTTCATTTTGCTATTTTCCGAAACCAGTCAGACCATATAACGCCCTAGCTTCTCCGAAGTTAGACAATGCGACAACAATTTAAGGTGCATAACCAGTAGGTATCTCACCTTTAATAGTGTTTCTTTTATTGGAATAGCCATATGATTGTAACCATATTGCTGAATACTTTTCTTTTTCAGCTGCTTATGGAATCTATGTTATAACACTGTTTTTCGAAGCAAGATTGTATCTAATATCTTTATTAAGTCATGAAAAATAAAGAATTAAAAAATACAGTAAATGATAACAAAATCCTCAATTATTTATTTTTTTTTTTTATTTATTTCAGGTACTTCTATAGCGCTGTCAATTTACGCAGCGCTTTACATATATATTGTACATTCACATCAGTCCCTACCCTCAAGGAGCTTACAATCTATGGTCCTAACTCACATTCATACATACAGTTGTATGCTGAAGTTTAGGAACCCCTGACAATTTCCATGATTGTCATTTATAAATAATTTGATCTATCAAATAACTGAAGGAACAATATTTCAGTAGTGAAATGAGGTTTATTGGATTAACAGAAAATGTGCAATATACATTAAAACGAAATTAGACAGGTGCATAAATTTGGGCACCCCAAAAGAAAAATCACATCAATATTTAGTAGAGCCTCCTTTAGCAGAAATAACAGCCTCTAGACACTTCCTATAGCGTGTAATGAGTGTCTAGATTCTGGATTAATGTATTTTGGACCATTCCTCCTTACAAAACATCTCCAGTTCAGTTAGGTTTGATGGTTGCCGAGCATGGGCAGCTCTCTTCAAATCACCCCACAGATGTTCAATGATATTCAGGTCTGGGGACTGGGATGGCCATTCCAGGGCATTGTACTTATTCCTCTGCAAATGCCCGAGGAGATTTTGAGCAGTGTTTTGGGTCGTTGTCTTGTTGAAATATCCAACCCCGGCGTAACTTCAACTTTGTGACTGATTCCTCAACATTATTCTCAAGAATCTGCCGATATTGAGTGGCATTCATGCGACCCTCAACTTTAACCAGATTCCCAGTACCAGCACTGGCCACACAGCCCCACAGCATGATGAAACCTCCACCAAATTATACTGTGGGTAGCAAGTGTTTTTCTTGGAACGCTGTGTTCTTTTGCTGCCATGCATAACGCCCCTTGTTATGACCAAATAACTCAATCTTTGTTTCATCAGTCCACAGCACCTTATTCCAAAATGAAGCTGGCTTGTCCAAATGTGTGTATGCATACCTCAGTTTGTGGCATGTGTGCAGAAAAGGCTTCTTTCGCATCACTCTCCCATACAGCTTCTCCCTGTGCAAAGTGCGCTGAATTGTTGAACGATGCACAGTGACACCATCTGCAGCAAGTTGATGTTGTAGGTCTTTGGAGGTGGTCTGTGGGCTGTTTTTGACCATTCTCACCATCCTTCGCCTTTGCCTCTCCAATATTTTATGTGGCCTTCCACTTCTGGCCTTAACAAGAACTGTGCCTGTGGTCTTCCATTTCCTCACTATCTTCCTCACAGTGGACACTGACAGCTTATATCTCTGCGATAACTTTTTGTAGCCTTCCCCTAAACCAGGGGTAGGGAACCTGCGGCTCTCCAGCTGTTGTAGAACTACATTTACTATGAGGCATTGCAAGGCTGATGGATACAATTACTCCCAGAAGCATTATGGG
>BLSH010098865.1:580568-610864 GCA_018402905.1 Glandirana rugosa | reverse complement strand
CTCGTAACTAGGTCCACCTGGTGTGACTGTTTAAAGAACCCTGTTATAGAAGAGAGTATCCAATTAAACATGTTACCGTTCTGACGTAAATTACGTCTGTGGATCGATCAATCGTACCCGACGAAGGTAGGTTCTTCTTCGAGGGATACACGTATTATTACACGTTTTTTATTCTTATTGAAGTATGTCAGTCCAGGTATTTATAACCCTGTAGTTGTGTTAAGATTAGAAAAACCGAGATATGTGGTGGTGTTACCTAAACTTTACTTTGTTTGTTTTACATGAAATTAACGTCTGAAAGTCGAAATTAAACTCCCATAAATGACTTCAGGCTGTAATTGACTGCAAAGGATTTGCAACCAAGTATTAAAAAGTGAAAGTTTGATTTATGATTGTTAATCTGTCCCATTACTTTTGGTCCCTTAAAAATGGGAAGCACATAAACAAACTGTTGTAATTCCTACACCGTTCACCTGATTTGGATGTAAATACCCTCAAATTAAAGCTGAAAGTCTGCAATTAAAGTACATTTTGTTTGTTTCATTTCAAATCCATTGTGGTGGTGTATAGAGCCAAAAAGATTAGAATTGTGTTGATGTCCCAATATTTATGGACCTGACTGTATGAAGTTATTCTTATTTTTTGCACATTATTATGCACATAGGGAGCTTCTTCTTGGATGGAAGCAGCCCATGCTAACTAGCTAGGTGTCTGCATTAAATGCAGTCTTGCCATTGTACAAATTAACCTATGAGAGAAGATATTGTCCCAAGAAATTTGTCAGTGTGGTCCACCTGGATCAATGCTCATGGTTCAGCTGAGCTTACTGAAGAGTAAACTCTTCTTTGAGGATGGGGCTTGGAAATGGTTTGAGTTCTTCTTTCCTCCCCCACTTTTTCTCTTCTCCTACTTTATCCTGCTCCCCCCTTTTTTTCCATGCCCCCCTTGCATTTTCTGCTTCTCCCTATGGTGGGTTGGTGTTTTCTTAAGCCTCTGGTGAAGGAATTGTGTGATTAGGTACCCCCGTTACTCCTTCTTAATGGCTTCCGGAGATGTTACTACAATTTATTGTGTACTTTGCTCTTAAATCTTATATGTTGGATCTGAATTGTGCAAACCTTTATGTGATAATGTAATTGATGTGTGAGTCATTTAATAAACATTTATCTGTTAAAAAAAATACACAGTAGGCTACCCGCCCACAGGCACATGCTTTTTTTTATCAGAAAGTCATACCCCTTTTTGATCGGCAAACATAAATTGTCCATTAGTTCACTGAGGCTGTCCCTGTCCTTGCTGATGCAAAACTGTCCAGCTGATGCCCAACTTTTAATGAATTAAAAGCCCGCAGATGAAACGGCAGTGTAATATTAGCTTGCAGCAGGGCATTTTTAATGGGAGAGAATTGGCTAAAATGTACAAGAAAAAAAGTACAGGCAGGTGCAGAGGATACAGCAGTGTAAAGTTGGCCAGCAGTAGGACAGTTTCAAATAGCAAGGCTAGGCACAAATTTACTAGAGACAAAGAATACAGGTTTAAGCCATGAGTAGGGAATATATGCTATGGGTATGATACACATAAAATATTGAAGGGTTAAACCTCTACCCCTCCTTAACTTTTTTAAAATGCAGTGACAGAGCGGTGTCATTTCCAGGCACAAGACTGTTCAGAGACAATCTGTACTTCATATTGAACATTGATTGCCATATCAGGTTTCATAGTAGCACAGCGGGTAAACATAGTCTCTGCCAATAAATGTACTGTGCTCTTCACACTCTCATGGATATCTACACAGAGGACAGCGATGTTATGCAGACATGTAAAAAGTTGGTTATGGTAGGATTTAAATAGTATTGTCTGTTATATGCTGTGTCTGTGCATAAATGGGCTCATATGATTATTATTATTATAATTATACAGGATTTATATAGCGCCAACAGTTTACGCAGCGCTTTATAACTTGAGTGTAGACAGTACAAATACAATACACTTAAATACAGTAGGAATCAGAGGGCCCTGCTCGTTAGAGCTTACAACCTAAGAGATAGGCCCAATTCACAAAGCTAACAATACCAGAATAAAGGGCCTTATGTTTAAGTGAAAGTTGTTCTCATACAGTCACACAGCTATACATAAAGCTCTTTATCTTTGTGTTAAAGCTTTGTGAATTTAGCCAAATAACTTTGCTTTGAAAAATTGAACTGCTATCAGTTTGCTATTGCTTGTTAACCCATGCCTTTAAAATTCCTGAAGAACAAAGATGCGCTCCACCCACGTATCAAAAACCCACTTAGGCCTAAAACGTAACTTTTATTGATATCTATATATCTTTTATTTAGAATAAAACATATCACAAACTAAAATGAGATTACTGTCAATACTACTTAAAGGGAAGTGCTGCCACCATTTGAAGGCAGTTATGATGTTAAAGATAAAATTGGAGATATTATAACAAGTTTAGCAAAGCACATGGCATCAAAATGACATGCTTTGCTGGACACTTTATGTGACACTACACAATTTGTGCACTGACAAAGTTTTTTCATATAAGACGAAACCAACTGGGTTTGGGAAAATTTTTTTTTGCCTTGTTAGAACTTTTTTTATTTCCTTTTTTTTTTTGTTAAAATAAAACCAAAAACGTTTTCTTAGCACACTCAAAATACTTGTGACTATAAAAATGTAAATAAAAGAACTAGGTAAAGGCATTGGAATAATCTCTTGCTGCCTTTACTGCTGCTCCTCACAGGATTGGGGAAATTTACAAATGACATACCAACAAACAAACAAGAAGAGTGCACACTAAGGCTACTTTCACACTGGAGTGGCCGGGCGGTAGCGGTAAAGCAACGCTAGTTTAGGTGGCGATTTTCCACTGTTATAGCGGCGCTATGGCATTGCTATGTAGGTGGGAGCATGGCGCTTTTAACCCCCCACAAGGGGTTAAAAAGGGGTTAAAAGTGCCGGCGCGCTTTGCTTCCGAGGCGGTTTTCCAGCCTCTTCGGAAGAGCTTGCCATTGATTTCAATTGCAGGGGCGGCAGAGGAGCGGTGTATACACCGCTCACCGCACCGTCCCAAAGATGCTGCTCGCAGGACTTTTTGTAACGTCCTGCAAGCGCACCGCCCCAGTGTGAAAGCACTCAGGCGTTCACACTGGGGTGGATGGGGGGGGGGTGTTTTTCAGTTGCTATAAGGGTGCTATTTTTAGCCCAAAAGTACCTGAAAAATGACCCAGTGTGAAAGTAGCCTAGTGCAGTAGAGTTAAAGGCTGTAATGTTAAAATCAAATGCAAATTGGCAACTCACAACATTAAAATAGAAAAGCATGTACTCAACACTCCCAGCATGGGCACCTCTCTGCATTAACACTTATAGTCCTGAATAGCAATGCTGTCAGAAGGATGAATAGATGCAGCTGGAGAACAAACCAGAGCTCTGTACACAATCACAGTGTGTTGCAGGGGATCTCCTGGATGATGTCACATGCAACGAAGCAGTAAGCGTGGCTACACATTTCAAAGGACCTCGTTCACCGAAGTGCAACAATGTGAATGCAGCCTTATTGTTACGCTAACATTGTAAACATTTCTTTCTGCATGCACTGAAATGTTTCACCAGAGGGGAAAAAATGTTGCTAAATAAACCGCAATCATTCACTGTGAGCATTACCATTCTGTAAGGCAAAATCACAATAGTTGATAAAACCAGCGCAAAATATATAAAATAAAAATAATAACAGCAGCTGAACATTCCAGGTCAATTTACAACACCCCAGATAAAGTGCAAATAGTGCAGCGCTAATAAGAAGAGCTCATAAATGATGAGCACGCAAGATTCCAAATGAAGTAAAGATGTGCCTTTAAGAAAATAGACTCCACGACAAAATGTGTAACCTCCACCATAGACACTCTTAGCCACTCCACTCAACAACAGGACCCCTGAATTAACATAGGATCACATAGGCTTTCCCATAATGGGTATACATCCACAAGCGCAGTCTCAGAGGTCCTCCTGATGTTAGTCATATAATACAGCCAGACTTGTTCCCACACGGATATACCATCAGAATAGCTTGAATATAGATGGTCACTGGAGCTCGTGTTGTGCTGGTTTATCAGTGTTCTTGGAATCATGCGTGCTCATCATTTATGAACTCTTCTTAGTAGCACTGCACTATTTACACTTGATTTAGCATTATCATTCTGCTGCGTTAAGTAAACAATACACTTATTGTACGTATTTTATGGTAGCTATCTGGGGTTGAACAATTTTTGTAAATTATCTGTAGAAAAAAATACAGGAAAATGCAATGTTTTACTTTTTTTTTTTTTTTCACAATGTCTTCCTAGATAAAACATAAGAAGTACCATACATGCATCCAAATTTGTTACAAAGTTAAAATCCAATCTGTCTCAATGATAATTTACAGTATGTTGGCACAAGCTATAAAAGGTATAAGGCAAGAAACAAAGACCTCTCTATAACAAAGAAAATGATCCTAGACTCAATGGGGGTAGAGGGAGGAAAGGGCTCTGGGATTTAAGTGGTTGCAAATGCATTTTACAAATATTAGAATTAATAATTCACAGTACTAATCCCCCACATAGTCACAACATAACTTAAAAATATATAACAGTTACTTATTGAAAAAAAATGTCACTGTTCTATTTATTCCTTGTGTGGAGCTTATTTTTCTATTAGTTTCTATGCAGTCATTTTTCAGTCCAGACATGACAGTGAGAATTGCACAGATCTGAATCCCTAAGGAGAAAAGTACTTGTATCTTTAAAAGGAAAATTGTTTTGAGTTCTAATGGTCCTAAATTATTGAAAGTATCCCCAGATTTGGACAGAGATCGAGATCAGACACAACATGAGTGATGAGATCAGTGTGACTGTCTCCAGATCATTCTGTCCTCTTGGGTATAATGAGAGAAAATTCTATAATCAAAACACTCTGTCAATTAATATCTGAAATCCATTTGCCTGGTAAAATACTGCTATTAAACTATTTAAACATACATCGGTTGTATATTGTTTCTATTAGCTATCAAAGACATGGGCAGGTTCCTTGTCCTCTCCTAATCAGAATCACGCAGTATATTTAATAAAATGGAATAGCACTTGTGGTCTCTGGAAGTTTAGATGCCATATTTCTGAGAAGTAGGAGAAACTGTCCTTTATATGCTACACGTATGTGATTTAAAGATTGTCACAAAACTTCCTTTGATTCCTTCAGTATCGATGTAGAGGGGGTGCATGGTGGTAGGTTGTCAGACCCCTGCCTGTCAATAAGTGTGATAGTTATGTGGGGGGACACATCAGTCCTGGAAGTGCCCACTTTATGGACCTGGGGGCATTGTGCATGGTAAGGAGAAATTACCATTTCACTATAAAGCGAACCTTTCACCAACTTATTCACTTGTAATATGCCCTTGACATTTCTAGAACATTTGACTCCTCCCTTCTTGATCATCATAGGCTTCCTTTCTTAAGGGAATGTGCTGCACCAGCTCCTCTGCCCCTCCCCTCACCTCGCTAGATAACCTTTTATGTAGCTCCTGGGGGAGGAGCAAAGGGGAATATTATAGTGTGTCACTTGAATCACAGCTCTGAGTCTCCTGGGAATGCTGACATCACACTCCGCAGCTCCAGTCCTCATGGCTTTTGGAAGTCTACACAGGGGAGGCTTTTACAGGTATACTGTATAACATGCCAAAAAATATGTCTGGTGACAGGGTCTCTTTAACTCATTTGTGTTTTTTGCATTATCCTCTTTATTACTGATGTAGGTGCATTATTGCACATAATAATGTAATTTGCATATTACATAATGATATCTTTGGTGGTGTGTCTGTTCTAGTCTATTTGAAATGTTTGAATAATGACTAGGAGTGCGGCAAGGGCATGTCACACTGAAGGGAGCCCCTCTTTCATGCTGCAAAAAGTTGTGATGTACGCTTTAATCCACCAAGGCATCTCACACCGTCTAGTGTATCACCTACTTCACATCACCTACTCCCTTTCCTAAAGCTTGCCATGCAGTAGTAGAATTTCACTTGGGTTTTTTTGTTTTAAGAACATTCATTGACTTTCTAATCATTAGTTGGTTCAAATCAAGGAGATGAAAAATTCTTCTTAAACAAACACATTTTGATAAGTGAATGTGGGTTTCATTCAGAAAACTACATTAATTCCAACATTTAATGTTAAAATCAGAAATTTTGAAGCACATTTATCGAGTCATCAAATGTACTGGGAATTTTGGTACGAAGGTTCTCTAAAAACTCTACTAATGTATGGCCAGCTTAAGGGACTAATGCTCATATATATATATATATATATATATATATATATTTGCCCTAATAGACCCCCACCCTCCCACAACCACCTTCTCTAGATCACCATGGATAAATTAACAGCTTCAATAAGGCTGGAACACTCTGGGCTGCTAAAGTTTCTCACTTGCAGAAAGAGAACTTCTGTAAAAAAAAAAAGTTGTGGATCTATCTGAAATGTAATATGAAAATCAGGAAAATAATGGGATTCCGTATCAATCCCATGGCTACACACATAACAAAGTACATTATTAGCTTTCTTTACTCTTCTGAAGATGATTAGTGAGCACCATCACCAAGAGAGAATTCCCATTAAACTGATTAGAAATCATGTCTTATTATTATACAGTAGTGGGCCCTCCAGGCCAGAAGGTACCCAGTTAACATGTTTTTTTTATATCTGGTAATGCAGTTTTATCTGCTATGCATGTTTTGCAGCTGTAGATTAAATAGTGTACATTTTACAATTCAATTTTGCACACAATTTTAAAGGGGGTTTTCATGTTATAGTTGTAGTCTTCCTTTTTCCAAAGTAATCCATTGGGGTTTTCATTTAATCTTCCAGTGTTTGCATTATTCAGTAGTGTAGCAAGCAGTACCATTACTTGGATCTCTGCATAGCATTCGAGAGAAAATCTTACCTTTGTAATATACTGTTGACATAATATAAGTCAACATAAGTGGTGGCCTAGGGTGGTAGGACTGCCAGGGGTGGCACACCATTATCTACACATCACATGAATGAAGGTCAGCACCATATTCCTTTGTATAATAAAAGTTCCAGATAACCACCAACACCATCCAGCTTGGTCTTTATTGTTGCTGCCCCTGTGCAGTTTGTGCATTTTTGTTGATGGAATATTGTAATGTGTACATTCTGTGTCCTTACAGCAAGAGATCTGCAACAGCCAGATTGCTAGCAGAGTAGGGTACCAATATGCCCCAATGCCCTAGTTGCCTGTTCTAACTTTTATTACCAGAGTGAGCTTTGTGGGTAAGGCATCTGATCTTGTTAATGTGATACGAAATCTAACTAGTCCACTGGGGTAAGATGGGGCAGCATAAGACAGTTGGCCTAGGGTGGCAGGAAATATAAATTCCGTCCTGTCTGCTTACTGTCTAGCACAGTGTTCTTGTCATACAGATTGTGCAATAAGTTACATTACTTAGGTTTTTCTTCTGAAATTTGTTATCTAATTTATTAATAGTTGCAATTCTTCTTCCTGTTGAAATTGTGAGTTGTTCCTGGAAGCTGGCAAACCATGCTTAATTGTTTGACAGTAAGCTAGACATTTCTAAACCTTTTTAAAATTACAGACACATCTAACCGGTGACTCAGTACTCTTTTCACCTTAATAGCCCAAATAACATCCACAGTCTCATGAACTGTTGGTTGCATTTGTTTCCCCTTACTTAGGGCTGGCATTTGTATTTAAATTAATCATAACAACATAATAACAGTTCAGTAATAAAATAACACTAGAATTTATTATTGTATGGTATTTGGTCTGCCACTTTTGACAGTCATGTTATTTTTCCTAAATTCTCCTTTATGAAGAACGAATGAAAACTAAACAATGTAATTGCTTTCCTTCACTGTTATGAATGGAGAAGTCAGGGGGAAGAGTAATGACTCCTGTGTTTGCTGAAATCAGAATGGGCAGAATGGTACCTGGGAGGATGGTATGGCGTTTTTTGGATGGGATTATTTTTTGCATTATTGAATTAATTCTTTGCGTGTTTAGCCTTGTACAATTCAGTAATGACCTATTTTTACTTGTTATACAGAATAAGAAGTTATTGTTGGAGAAGATTAAAGGGACATCCCAGAGGAAGAAGAGGGTAACACTATTTATACTTCTTTTTGTAACTGAGCAAAATGTGCATAATGTTGTTCTGTGTAGCCATGTTTTACAAACTACCTATTGCAATTAAAGTAGAAGGAAAGGCTGAAATAATCCATGTTGACTCCCCACTGCCCTTATATTTGCTGCATACAGTTAACAAGAAATTTCAATGGAAATACGTGGGCTGTCGTGGGTGCTTCCATCGTCTCCAGGTTCAGACTTTTTACCCACTTGACTGGTCTGGCCATGATGATGTCACTCCCGCGCATGCGAACGGGATTCACATGATTACGGAACAGAGCAGTGTCTTAAATGTACACTGCGCATGCATGGCACGTTGTACAATAATGCTGATAGGCAGTGAGAAGTACTTATTACAGAAGAGACCAATAGGGTTTCTTCTGTCATAAAAATCCACCTTGTCTGTTTGACCACTGTTACTGAAACAGAAAGGTATGTGGAACCAAAAATTTACTGTTGTCACCAAAATAGGAGGTGAGGGTTACTCATCCAATGAGGACGCTTGTTTTGTGACAGATATTTAGGAGGGGAACACCCCTCAGTTTGTAGAGGCTTCCTCTCACTTTCTGTTGCATTTCTGGGACAGAAAGCGAAGAGAAAGCTTGCCAATGGGACAAAGGTGGAAAAAAATCAACCTGTTATAAGTTCTAACTTTCCCTATTCTATGCAAAACAAAATAATACGTTTGGGCTATATATACACTGTAAGCGTAACTAATTAAAGTGATTGTAAAGGCACAGATTTAAAAAAACAAAAAACAAACATGTCATACTCATCTCCTCTGTGCAGCAGTTTTGCACAGAGTAGCCCATAACCCCGTTTTCTGGGCTCCCCCTCTTCTTGAGTGACCACCACACTTTCCTGGGGTCACTCGTGCAGGCGTGCTTCTGAGTCCTGCTGTTGTGTGTATTCACACAAACAGCGGGACTCGGCCCCGCCCCCCGGCTCCCGGGTCACTGGACTTGGTTGACAGCAGCGGGAGCCAATGGCTCCCCAGCTATCAATCCGGCCAATGAGAAGCTTGGGTGAGCTGTGAGGCTTGTCCCCGCCGCGGGTTCATTTTGGGCTCAGGTAAGTAAAGGAGGGCTCGGGGGGCTGCTGCAAATGAAAAGGTTTTTCACCTTAATGCATAGAATGTGAATGCATTAAGGTGAAAAACCTTGAGAGTTTACAACCACTTTAAGTAAATTATCATGGAGCATTAACATGATGTTAACAGATCATTGATGCTTTTTAAAGAGGAAGTAAACCCTGATGGGGTTTACTTCCTCTATGTTACCCTGCATTGTAAAAGCATAATGGGCTAGTATGCATCGCATATTGGCCCATTATGTGCCACTTACCTGCATTGGAAGCCCGCGATGTCCAGCGATGTCCCTGCTCCAGACCACGTCCATTTTCTGCCCCTCTTCCTTCCGGGGCAGTGATCTCCAGCTCTGTGACTGGCCAGAGTCGTGTGACGTCACTCCCGCGCATGCGTGCGGGAGTGCCAATCACGGCACAATCTCAGTGAAGGAATGGCACGGAGGCTGTTTCTTCACTGCGCATGTGCCCGATGACCTGGGCACATCACAGTGCACTGCATATCTCCTAAACCGTGCAGGTTTGGGAGATATGCAGGGGACCTACAGGTAAGCCTTATTATAGGCTTACCTGTAGGTTAAAGTGGTTGTCACGGGTTGACAACCACTTTAAATGCTGTTAGCTGGATGGAACTTGACGCAGTGCAAAGTATCCTATAATTTGTCTTATGCAGTCACTGTAAATGTTATATTTACCAGGGGCACAAATGCACGGCAAATTAAAGATTTATCTGTTTGTTAGCACTTGGTGAATAATCTAATTGGCTAGGTACGTCAGGAATTCAACAATGACATAGCAAAGATATTATTGAATACCATTCTCTTCCAAACCAACGTCTTATTTCTGAGTTAGGATTACAAGACTTTTCTGTAACAATGATTTTATCTTCCGTCATTTCTTTTTTTTTCTAATACATCCTGCATTTTATAAACATCTTATGCTAAAGCCATTGTAAAGTAATTTGCAAGAAAATATTTACATTTTATTAATATTTACCTTGCTAATTCTAAGATCCTAATCATGGCTGTTTTACTCTGTTACATGTTATATATTAGAAACACTTTTTTCTTTACATTATATAGCAAAGATTGATAAAAAACAAAAAGGCACCAATATACAGTACATATGTCCTGTGTTATAGTTAATTGTACTTTTTAGTACTTGAGTTTACATGTATTTTTCTTCAAGAGATTATGCCATGAGTGCCAAAGAAGTTTTATCCTACATCAACACAAATTACTATAACGATTAATCATATACCCTAGGGGGTGTGCCCAACATCTGGCATGCAATCAGCTCTCTTTCTCGTCTCTGTGCCTGCTGCAAGATCCTGTATCTGATCTTGATAAGCCATCAACATACTAGCTGCCTGTGACTCTCCTATTACCACCTCAGAACCTCACTACCCAGCCGGCGATGGTAAAAATGAACAAAGAACTCCCTTAAAACCTCTGGGGAAAGATTGATGCGTTTTGCCCATGCAGCAAGATGGCAGATGGAGTACCCCAGCTGGTAGCCTTTTGCCAATCTGGGGTGAAGGGGGATTGGAGTGGCTGGAGTTTCCTGATCTAGTTGCAAAGGGTCTCAGATCATCAACTCTGCTAAAAGGCTAGGTAAATGAGCAGACATTAGCACAGATTATGGCCGCTATTAAGCAATGCCAGGCCACACTCACAACTCTGCTGGAAACACTTAGGGTGGACTTCTCACTGCTTAGATGATTTTCACAAAATATGACATCAGGCCAAATACTGAGCAGCACATTAGCACCCTGGAAGATGATTTACACCCGATATCGGCATCCTTTTGGGACATAATTGCTGCACATGGGCCTCAGGCTGTAAAGCTGGGGGATTGGCTATGCTAAAACAATCTGAGATTTGTGGGCAATGGAGTGGTTGAAGAGATCATTGAGTACCAAGATCCTTCCCCATGTTTGATATTGAACGATCACACAGGATCCCTCCCCGAGCACCTCCTCTGGGAGGACCACATAGACCCCTGCTTGCCCAGATTCTCTATTTGAAAGACAAAGAAGATGTCCTCAGAAAAACAGGACCACACTAGATCGGAAATATAACAAGAATATCATCACTATTTAGACTTCTACTACACAAAAGAAGAGAGCAGACTTTCAGAGTGTGAAAAAATGTTTGAGGGACAGAAATCCTCCCTACAGTATGCTATACCCAGCCAGGCTAAGTGAATAATGGCAGGATGAAGTTCTTCCCCACACCAGCAGAGACCGACCATTATGTTGATTCTCTTAGGAGGTCGAGAGATTTCTGAGTTTTCTTCCTTCATGGATTCTCAATCCAGGATTCAGTTGTACAGGCCAGTAATGGCCCACCCTTTTTTTCATTAATTTTCCCTTCTTTCATTATCTACAGTATCTCACAAAAGGGGGTACACCCCTGACATTTTTGTAAATATTTCATTATATCCTTTCATGTGACAACACTTAAGAAATTACACTTTGCTACAAGGTAAAGTAGTGAGTGTACAGCTTGTATAACAGTGCAAATTTGCCGTCCCCTCAAAATAACTCAACACACAGCCATTAAAGTGTCTGTTAACAAAAAAAAAATAAAGATCCTGTTCCTATAAAGCAGTGGTTCTCAACTCCTGTACTCAGGACCCACTAACAGGCCAGGTTTGCAGGATAACTGAAATACCTCACAGGTGATATAATTTGCTGCTCAGTGATTGCAGTATTCTAGTCTGCATCTCCCCAAGGTAATACTTAAAATCTGGCCTGTTGGTAGGTCCCGAGGACAGGAGTTGAGAACCGCTGCTATAAAGCATGTTATACAGCAAAGAGCTTGTGCTATGTAATTTGGCCCCCTGTATCATCTGTAATACCTGGCTGATCCTGCCAGGTTCTGCCCTCCCCTCTCTGCACTGACTCCGAAAAAACATGGCTGCCAAGCTATGATATTGTAGTCAGTGCGTATCTCCGTCATCTGCAGCCTGTGCTGTGTGTCCTGTCTGCTCTTTTCCCCTCTCCTCTCCTCCTAACCTCTCTGTTTCAGAGCTCCATGTCTGCACCACCCCCTCATGTCCCACTGCTCAAATCAATAAATTATTATTACAATCCACTCTCCTTATTAATGTATTGTCCCCCTGTGACTGTCCTTTATGTAAATAACAGTGAATATACCTTGTTATATAGAGTGCTCATCAGCGCTGACTGACCGGCCGCTTGTCTCCTCTCTCTGCCCAACATATGCAGCATGTGGGGCCACCTCTCTCCTCTCCTCCTGACTGACCTCAGAGGGGAATCCCCAGCCCCGCCCACTGCATATGTCGGGCAGAGAGAGGAGACAAGTGGCCGTCAATCAGCACTGATGAGCGCTCTGTATACAAGGTATATACACTGTTATTTACATAAAGGACAGTCAAAGGGGGACAATACATTATTAAATAGAGTGGATTATAGAAACAGGTGGTGGTGGGTTAGCAGCCACTTTAATATCTATACCCCTGGCAACATAAGTGAGTACACTCCTAAGTGAAAATATTCAAATTCGGCCCAATTAGCCATTTTCCCTCCCCGGTGTCATGTGACTCATTAGTGTTACAAGGTCTCAGAATGTGAATGGGGAGTGGGTGTGTTAAGTTTGGTGTTATCTTATACTGGTCACTGGAAGTTCAACATGGCACCTCATGGCAAAGAGCTCTCCGAGTATCTGAAAAAAAGAATTGTTGCTCTACATAAAGATGGCCTAGGCTATAAGTAGATTGCCAAGACCCTGAAACTGAGCTGCAGCACGGTGGCCAAGACCATACAGCGGTTTAACAGGACAGGTTCCACTCAGAACAGGTCTCGCCATGGTTGACCAAAGAAGTTGAGTGCACATGCTCAGCGTCATATCCAGAGATTATCTTTGGGAAATAGACGTATGAGTGCTGCCAGCATTGCTGCAGAGGTTGAAGGGGTGGGGGGGGGGGTCAGCCTGTCAGTGCTCAGATCATATGCCGCACACTGCATCAAATTGGTCTGCATGGCTGTCGTCCCAGAAGGAAGCCTCTTCTAAAGATGATGCACAAGAAAGCCCGCAAACAGTTTACTAAAGGCAAGCAGACTAAGGACATGGATTACTGGAACCATGTCCTGTGGTCTGATGAGACCAAGATAAACGTATTTGGTTCTGATGGTGCTAAGCGTGTGGGGGGCAACCAGGTGAGGAGTACAAAGACAAGTGTGTCTTGCCTACAGTCAAGCATAGTGGTGGGAATGTCATGGTCTGGGGCTGCATGAGTGCTGCTGGCACTGGGGAGCTACAGTTCATTAAGGAAACCATGAATGCCAACATGTACTGTGAAATACTGAAGCAGAGAAAGATCCCCTCCCTTCGGAGACTGGGCCGCAGGGCAGTGTTAACTGCCCCAAAAACGCTTCCAAGACGATCACTGCCTTGCTAAAGAAGCTGAGGGTAAAGGTGATGGACTGGCCAAGCATGTCTCCAGACCTAAACCCTATTGAGCATCTGCAGGGCATCCTCAAATGGAAGGTGGCGGAGCACAAGGTCTCTGACAACCACCAGCTCCGTGATGTCATCATGGAGGAGTGGAAGAGGACTCCAGTGGCGACCTGTGAAGCTCTGGTGAACTCCATGCCCAAGAGGGTTAAGGCAGTGCTGGAAAATAATGGTAGCCGCACAAAATATTGACACTTTAGGCCCAATTTAGACATTTTCACTTAGTGGTGTACTCACTTTTGTTGCCAGCGGTTTAGACGTTAATGGCTGTGTGTTATTTTGAGGGAACAGCAAATGTACGCTGTTATACAAGCTGTACATTCACTATTTTACACTGTAGCAAAGTGTCATTTCTTCAGTGTTTTCACATGAAAAGATATAGTAAAATATTTACAAAAATGTGAGGGGTGTACTCACTTTTGTGAGATACTGTATTTGGATTTCAATCCAAATTATTTTAATGGATGTGCTTATCTGTCTCTTTGCTAATGTGTTGGATACCATTGGCTGCATAGTCTATATTAGGCTATCCTTGAATAGGTTTCTTCCTGTCCAGGTGAGCATTGATGAACCTCTTACAAAGTATTCTGCTATTGTATTTGGACATAAAACTTTAGTGAGTTTGGGATTACGTCAGGTGGGTGGGGTCTGTGTTCTCATGGTTTCTGTTTTTTTTATTTTCTCAACAGTGTTCTCTAGTGTTTTGGTCACTTACGAATATGGCAATCTGCTATGACCAACCTAGGTTACTGATTGGAATTCATGGTATGGGGACATCCATCCTTCCCCACTAGGGGTCACTCATCATTTCTCCTATTCTTTTGGATAATGGATTAGTCTACTATCATGCAAATCCTGAAAGTTATTTTGGGGAATGTCTGGGTCCAAAATTAAGTGAATTTCTCCAGAAATATAAACCACATATAATCTTTTTGCAAGAAACACAGCTTATTGGTTCTGAAGTAATCGCTCTTAAGAGAGCGTTTGTGGCTCATGCCATTCATTCCACGTACTCAAATTTTGATAGAGTAGCTACTATATAATCAGTAGATCATGGTGCTTATCTTTTTAAAATAATTGTCACGGATCCCAATGGTAGATTTGCGATTGTTGCCCTTATATTAACAACTCTCCCTGTCTCTTTGTAGCAGTATACATTCCCCCACCATTTACAATTGCCATGTGGGATGTAATGATGGTGCTCCAGGTAGCAGAACGCCCGATTATTATGGCGGGTGACCTTAATATGGTTCTTTCTCCTGATATTGATAGATGTAAGACAGACTTGAGATGTACTTCTTTTTTATCTACCTTTATGTTAAAATATAATCTGGTAGATTGTTCGATATGGAAGTATCCGGATATGTTTTTCTCTACATACAATGCACTCTCTTGCTTATACTGTATACAGTATGTGTCTTGTAACTTCCAAAGTTCTTCTGAAGCTTGTGGAGTTCCAATATCTCCCTCGGTGATATTGGATCATTTCCCTACTGATACTAACATTATCCTTAGGTGTTTATGAGGGTTACAGACATTGGAGACTGAGTCCATTATGTCTAAAGGAAGAATTTTTTGAGATGAAGGGCTCTTCTGACGTCTGAAACAATTGGCTTGAAAATACAACCAAAACTTCTGCTGGCAATACATGGGACACCCTTAAGGCAACTCTATGTGGTGCCATTTTGGAGTGATAAAATGCATTAGATCAGATAGGGTATGGAATTAACTACTTTTGAAAAAGCAGTTTCATATGCAGAACTGGAATGCATCAAAAACCCCACCTCCAATAACTATCAGATATGGAGGGAACAATCCAGACAAACCAGACAATTGCTGTATCAAAAACAACATTTATTTGAGTATGGGGACAAGAATAGTAAAATATTACCCTATCTAGCCAGAGTGGAATTTACCGCCACCTCCATCCCTTGTATATATGATAGTTTCCAGGTCGTAAGGACCCTGATTTTCTACTCTCAAATATATAGATCTCAATCCCCAGCTTTTTAGACTGGATTTTTGCCAGCTTCTCTAGAAGTGTTGATTGTGTTAATACTAAAGCCAAACAAGGATCTTAAATATTGTGTGTCTAATAGGCCGATATCCTTAATCAATGTTGATGCCCAAAACCTTGCTAAGGTTTTAGCGCATAGACTGAATAACGTGATTGCCACAATCATCAGTTCAGACCAGACTAGTTTTATACAGGGTCGCTCTACTGCTATATTAACATTTGTTGTCTACTTACCAATCTTCAAATTTCATCTGAGGACCTGGATACTAGAGAGATACACATAAAGGACACACATAAAGCATTGAGTCTATTGAACGGCCCTATTTATTTGCCATCTTTGAGCGTTTTGATTTTGGTAAACATTTTATTACATGGGTTAAATGACTATATTCATAACTGATGGCTCAAATTCAAGTTAACATTTATTTAATATTATTAAATTGTCCCAAATATACCATGGCACTCGGCAGGGGTGCCCTCTGTTGACCCTGCTATTTGCCATTGCCATTGAGTCTTTGGTATTCCACTATTCATGGTTGTTGGATTAATGCTTTGGAAGAAAAAAATCACTTTATGCAGACAATATCTGTTGATTTGTTAACCACAGTACTATCAGTCATTGCTTAATTTGGTGGTTTTTCAGGTTTAAAAGTCATTTGGAGCAAATCTAACATTTTCCCTTTTGACCCTATGTATCACTGTATCCAGATGTATCCCTTCTGGTAGTCTTGAAGTTTTGTTATTTAGGAATTGAAATTCAGCTAGCCTTGGATTCATACATAGATAATAATATTCGCCACTGATACAGAAATGTATTTTATTTTTATTTATTTCAGGTACTTATATAGCGCCGTCAATTTACGCAGCGCTTTACATATATATTGTACATTCACATCAGTCCCTACCCTCAAGGAACTTACAATCTAAGGTAGAAATGAAAGGATTTCTTAAGTACATGGTCTAAGCTACCCTTAAATCTACTGTGCATAGTAAACCTCTTTAAAATGTTTTTTATATACATTCTACTTAATCTATATACCAAAGAAAATATTTTCTGAAATTAGTGCGTTAATATCCCCCTAGACTATATGTAGAAACACTACAATTTACAATACATGGAGGTGGATGGACGCACAACTGACCTATATACACTGGTGTTTTTTCCAAACTTGAATAATGCTTCTGTGACCACACAAGCTGTACTCATGCAGTCATTTGACGCCCTGAATAATCTTCTATACAGAAATGGTCCCTATCCCAGGGTAGGTGCAGATATCTTGAAATTATCCTATAAAAAATTTCAAATCTGTAATTGGAAAGTGACAGATTTGCCCCTTACCAATTCTCTGAATGCAATCTTTGTGGCATAACCCAGGTATGGTAAAATTATACCAATTATCAAATGTGACTAAATAGGCTAGTTGTGAACTCAAATATGCACACCAGCTTTGCTCCAATTGCACTTTTTAATCATTCCAAAGAAGTTTAGTGCACATACTCAGCATCATATCCAGAGGTTGTCTTTGGGACGTATGCATGCTGCCAGCATTGCTGCAGAGGTTGAAGGGGTCAGCCTGTCAGTGCCCAAACCATACGCCGCACACTGCATCAAATTGGTCTTCATGGCTGTTGTCCCAGAAGGAAGCCTCTTCTAAAATTGATGCAAAAGAAAGCCCGCAAACAGTTTGCTGAAGACAAGCAGACTAAGGACATGGATTACTGGAACCCTGTCCTGTGATCTCATGAGACCAAGGTAAACTTATTTAGTTCAGATAATGTCAAGCATGTGTGGCAACAACCAGGTGAGGAGTACAAAGACAAGTGTGTCTTGCCTACAGTCAAGCATGGTGGTGGGAGTGTCATGGTCTAGGGCTGCATGAGTGCTACTGGCACTGAGGAGCTACAGTTCATTGAGGGAACCATGAATGCCAACATGTACTGTGACATACTGAAGCAGAGCATGATCCCCTCCCTTCGGAGACCGGGCCGTAGGGGAGTATTCCAGAATGACAACAACCCCAAACACACCTCCAAGACGACCACTGTCTTGCTAAAGAAGCTGAGGGTAAATGTGATGGACTGGCCAAGCAGGTCTCCAGACCTAAACCTTATTGAGCATCTGTGGGGCAACTCAAACGGAAGGTGGAGGAGTGCAAGGTCTCTAACATCCACCAGCTCCGTGATGTCGTCATGTAGGAGGGGAAGAGGACTCCATTGTTAACCTGTGAAGCTCTCGTGAACTCCATGCCCAAGAGGGTTAAGGCAGTGCTGGAAAATAATGGTGGCCACACAAAATATTGACACTTTGGGCCCAATTTGGACATTTTCACGTAGGGGTGTACTCACTTTTGTTGCTAGCGGAGTAGACATTAATGGCTGTGTGTTGAGTTATTTTGGGGGGGGCAGCAAATTTACACTGTTATACAAGCTGTACACTCACTACTTTACATTGTAGCAAAGTTTAATTTCTTCAGTGTTTTCACATGAAAAGATAGAATAAGATATTTACAAAAATGTGAGGGTTGTACTTACTTTTGTGAGATACTGTATATATATATATATATCTTCTGTGTATTAAATTGTTTTCCCGGAACTCAGCTTTAATAATATGGCTTCACCACAATCTTCACACATATTGCACTGGGACCCTCTACCATCGCTGAGATACCATTAATAAAATAATGTTGTTAGCCTTGTCTTAGAATACTGTAACTGGGTCACATACCATACATAAGTATGATCAGAAGCCCTTTGTAGGATAGGGCTGCAGCCTAAAGCTGGCCATATATGGGTCAAAATTCAATGGGTTCTGCAGGGACCAGCCGAATTTTGATCCATGTATGGGCACGCTGGTTGTACACAAGTTGATCCATTGATCGACTTCTGTACAACTAGCCTGTCATGTTTTTCCCAAATAGTTAGTGCTGCATGCTATAGCCAGCAACACTAATGGTTGTGTTCTGCTGGCAGTGAAGTCTTCCCACTGGCGAAACACAATAGTGCTGGTGGAGGGATGCTCCTATCAACATTAATTGTGTTGATGGGAGAATTGAGCAATTTTCTTTCCTTCCACAAGTGGTGGAAGCAAAGAAAATTGCATAATGTATCTCCTGCCTTATGCTTGGCAAACAAAAATATTGTGATCTGTCAGATGCATCAAAATCAGATCATGTGTACCTGGCTGACTTCCCTCCAAAGTCTGTAGGCAACCTAAATGGAAAGCATGGGAAATAATGGAAACCATACAAAAGTCAATATTCTAATAATCTCAAACTCTTCTAACTTGCTTTCAATCACAAAAATAATCAAATTAATCAACTTGTATTTATATGATGGGTGTTTGTGGACTGCTTTGGTCCATTCAAACTTTACTACAATCAAAATCTGGTTCAAAATAGCTGAAATTGTCTGCATGTATAGGCAGCTTAAATCGAATCTTGTGGTACAGTGCAAGCTCCCCATTTAATGTCTGGGCCCCCTCTTTCTTTAAAATACTGATGTTAGTAGATGTAAAAGGTACCTGTAAATGTAAAAAGTTAGATTTATACTTACTTAATCCTACTTTAATCACCATCCTTCCAGGAAGATATCTGGGGAATGCAGAGCCGGCCAAATCTTGCAAGAAGACACCCCAGTCTATTGCAAGAATGTCATGTTCTGAGATTTTAGCTACTGTGTATTCCCCAGGAGCTCATCAAGAGGAGTGTGATGCCCTCTCGTCCAGGCAAAACGGGTGAAAGATGGGGATAAGGTGAGTATAAATATACGTTTTTTCTTTACGGGTGCATTTTGGACCTACTACCATCAGGATACTTTTAAATGTTTTTTTTTTAAAGATCTGCTTATCACAGTAACCACTGCCCTGCCAGACCCCATTGCATTCTTCTCCCCGACTCTGTTGAAACAAATATACATTTTTCAGTATGCTGGGAAACATCTGTGCACCATGATTACCTTATCTAATACCCAGAATAATTTGTTATCTTTTGTCTTGTTGATATCTGCAAACAATGCTCAGATCTTCTGCATCACTTTTTATTGGGTTGTATGTGCCCCCTCATTGAAATATTTGTTTCTGAAATGTATTTGAGGATTCTTGGATATCTGTTATTTTATATATTTAGATACAATATTATCATATGCCTAACATCGATGTAGCCTAAACTGTGTTTTCAATTTTCCCTCTCACCACCCACTGTTCCCACTTCCAGATGGTGAATCCATACCTGCAGGGACAGAGACTGGACAATGTTGTAGCCAAGAAGTCTGTTCCACATTTCTCTGGTGAAGAAGAGGAATAAGCAGAACCAAATGAGTGAGCCGCCTTTGCTGTGATCCAGCGTGGCGTCCTATCTGCTGCTCCAGAGCCCCACTGACTGGCAGCATGTTTATTATTTATAGACCTGTGAATGGGAAACAGCTGGATTTATAACATTATGTTGTCATAGATAATAAAAAATATAGACTTCTGCTTTCTGTTAAATTAGGGGAACGGTATCTTTTCTTGTGTTTTTTTTTTCTGTGCGTCCTAAAGAGGAAGTTTAACCAATTGGTTACTGCCAAACACTGTCAGTGTTAAGACGTAGAGAAAATCAGTTCTCCTTTCCTTAAGTGAACCTGTGCCTGCCTGTAGAGACGGCTGACTACTGTAAAGTATCAGCATTGCATATTAGAAATAAGCGCAATAAAGTCTTCACTCTTCATATATGGCTCTTTGTAATGTCTGTTAAAATCAGAATAATCTCAAGTAGCTGTGAGCAGCTGAAGTTCAGGACTGGCTGTTTTAAGTCCTTAAAGAGGAACTAAACTTAAAAAATGAAGATTTGCTATGGTATATAGAATATTTAAACATTTTTATAGCTGAACTCCGGGAATTGGACAAAACCTACCCTTGCAGTGAACCCCCCCTTTATTTCAAAGGTTAAATGTTCATTTAGTTTAGGGTGCATGGAAAAGAAGTAATATCGGCTTTACTCCTTGTTCCAGTAGGGTTCTTGCTGTGTGACTGGTCCTGCAAAGTCCCCCCTCTAAGGTGCTTTGGTCCCCTGTTACAAGCTAATCTCCTCACATACAATGCAGGGTTAGAATTACAAGATGACATCAAGGAGCCTCCCACACCCGGAGCTTTGGGCAGATGAGAACAGTGCTGGAACAAGGAATAGGGTAAGTAATACAACTTATCCCTGCCCCCCTAAATTAAACATTTAACCCTTGTAGTGTGGGGGGGGGGGCTGCTTGATTGCTAAAGTTCAGCTTTAATGGTGTCTTAGCAGTACCCTGAAAATGTACATTTTGAACATGAAATATAGCAGTGCACTTCCTGGCATGTGAGGAAACCGAAGCACGTCGATGCCTACAGCCTCAGAGCTAAATATCTACAGTGTGAGATCTAAGACATTGCTGCCTCTGACTGAGATTAAGTGAAGTCACCACTGTGCTATTCTCTGTTCTCTATGTTGGAGGATCTGACATGAGGAAGCAAAGACCTCTACACAGGAATACCGTGCAGAACAAGATATGGTAAGTCCGTAATAGGGGTAGATCAATTGCAGGGACACCACAGATAATACTGGTGACTTTCCCTTTTGCACTCTGCCTACTTATTTGGGAACAGCTTCCAGAGCTCAGTTCCTCATTTAGCTACCATCAAATGTGTTGAATATTAGTCACCTAATTGGCTAGTACATGGACAGCAAACAACTCCACAGCCTTATTATTGTGATCTGGATAAAATTCAGACAGGACGCAATGTTAGCCACATAATAATAAAACCATGTATAATGTCCAGTCAACAATAACAATCAATTTGTTCATTTTGAGGTCCTGTAGCATTTCTTTTGTATATTACACAAGTCTATAGTTTGACGTTGGTTGATGTGATTAGTAAGGTCTGTAAAAATTGGCCTTTGAGTTTGTATGGCCAAATCTTTTTTTCTTTGCACTGCCTTTTTTAAAGTATAACTGTACTGGTAAAATATAGGTAAGTGAATGACACCAGTGCATACTAGGCACCTGTAGGTGCAAGCTGATTCCTGCAGCGTTGTTGCCATCTCCCCTAAATTGCCACCACTTCTTTTCCAAAACTGTCTTTCTGGAAGTCAGTGTTTGCAAATGCAGAGGCATGCCCCCATACTCTCATGCGACATAGATGGGGTTAATAACAGACCACTGCATTGTGGGAAGGGGTGTGCCTATTGCAATTATCCTTAGGCACATAATGGTGCTTACTATACAGTACTGGTTTTATTGTTCTTAGTATTCCTTTCATATTGGGTTGATTAAGCCTCAGTGTGCTATTATACCGAAAATTTTGTAATGTAAATTAAAAAGGTCAATCATTCAAAATGTATTTATTTTTGACAACTTATTTTGTTGAGGTTTATGATAGAGAAGAGAGTGAAGATCAAGAAAATATATAACTACAGCCCTAACTGCCTATGTTGCTGCTATGGCCCCAGGGGTATGGGAGGGCCAAGCAGGGACTGGTACATGTAAGGTGAGTGGCTAACATTACTAACATAATGTGACCCTTAGATGGAATGGTGTGCCACTCAGGCTCAGCTGGTTCGGGGAGTGGTGTGGAAGATGAAAGCATTTGCTGCTACAGGAGTGCTGGCAGGGGAGTGGAGCTCGTTCTGGCTCCTGTAGTAGCAGGAGAGAGAGAGGAGGAGACCCCCAATGCTGCACATCCACGTAGATGTTCAATAGTGGAATGACAACCTCAGACTGGACTCTTGCCAGGCCACACCCCCAGGGTGTTTCACTCCGCCCCTTTAGAGATAAATCATTACTAACATTGAATTGCAAAAGCATTATTGTTGCAGTGATTATTACTGACCTGGTCTCTACAAAATGACACCAGAGGTCATAGAACCGGGTTTGTGAAATCTGCCCTGTCTAGGAAAATAACATGATGATTTCCTATCTGGCTTTGCAGGCCTGTAAGTAAGCCAGTCTCATTTGTTTGGGTCTGTGTGTCTTCTCAGGGCTTTTCGGGGCAGTTTTCCATCTCTCCATGCCTGTGTTTCTCTTTTCAGAGCACATCTAAATCTGGCCATAGATGACTCATTTTTTTTTTTTTGCTCAGCCAGTGAGCCCCTTCCCAGATATTGGGTTCTGATAGGGAGACCCAGTGGCTTCAGCTGCTAATCGACAAAAGTTTTCTGACTTGTCCATTCTAATGATTGACTTCTGCCATGCAGGGCAGCCACCTACTGATAGAAATTTAGCTGGTCCCCTCTGAACTGGCTGAATTTCCATCTGTCTATTGCCAGATTAACTTTCCAAATAGCAAAGTGAGACACCTGTTAGCACAGCATATTTGGGCAAAAGACATACACATGCCCCATCCCAATCATGTGGACTATTATGAATTAAAACGCACAAATGATAACTTAAACCCTCTGGAGTTTTTACCACTACTTATTTTTGTATTAGTGTAACCAATGCAATAATGTGAAGGATGGTTGAGGTTGAAAACTTTATTGCATGAACAACTTTGGTAGTTAAATAGCAAATGTATTTTTAAAGATCTTTACAGCAGCGCTGAAAAACTGACATTTGAGGTGGAATGAGGGACAGATAGATTTGGTTCCAAACAGAAACTCTTTTAAAAGAGATAGTTAGGAATTGTGTCCATGACAATCTCTCCAGGTCAAGAGTTTCTACAAGACCAATCTTTCCTGAGCCATCAAAATTTTCTTATGGGGCACAACTTGTGGTTTGTGGTTATATCACTGGAATCATGGAATCAGGTGTCATGAATAGATATGATAGTGCGAAAGGCCAGGAATTTCTTGTTTAGCAGAGGTAACCACTCGGTTAGTGTAGTAGCTGATGTGGAGAACTGTGTGGTATTCTCATAAATAAAATGCTGACTGAATGGAGAGTACTTAATGAAAGCTAGTATTTATTGAACACCAATGACGTCTTTTGTGATTAACTGTCACTTTTTCAAATTAGGTATAGGTATAGGTGTAACCCAGATTCTATAGTTAAACAAGCCCACAGAAATAAAACGTTTTATAGAGTGAAAAAGCCCAAAATTATATTTATGTAAAATATAAATGTCTAAAAAATAGAGTTGTGCTCATAAGTTTACATACCCTGGCAGAATTTGTGATTTCTTGGATATTTTTCAGAGAATATGAATGATAACAAAAAAACATTTTTTCGCTCATATTAAGTGTTTAGCTGAAGCCAATTCACCAGGCCAAAATCAGCAGGGTATGTAAACTTTTGATCAGGGTCATTTGGGTAGTTTCTGTTGTCATTCTGATTTAAAAAGAGTAAACACGGTTGATTGATAATAAATGGCATGTTTTTGTGTTATCATTCATATTCTCTGAAAAAGGGCCAAGAAATCATAAATACTGCCAGGGTATGTAAACTTATGAGCACAACTGTATATATACAGTACATATCGCTGTAAAAATGTGTAAGAGTATAGTTAAACCATGTCATTATATTAACATCAAAATGATATTCTATAGTTTTTTTTAATATGTAGGGAATTCAAGAAATGAATAAATATTGGTAGAATAAAATAATTGGTTGTGCAATAATACTGATAAATTATAGGACTAATTGAAGAAATGCATTGAAGAGCCAAAGAAATGTAAGTAATATACAAATACAATATGGCATTGCGGGAAGCCAGTGGTTACCTCTTCATAGTGTATCATATGATGACATATAATACAAGACATAGATTATATTGCAAATGAAGCTATTAGTCCAACTGTAGATAAGGAAGTCAGTGAGAGTAGGGCTTAATCCTATATGAAGTAGACCAGTTAAAGTATTACTAAAGGCTCCATTTAAAAAAAAATAATAATAACAAACATGTTCTAGTTACTTGCTCTGTAGAATAGTTTTTCACAGATCAGCCCCAATCCTCCTCTTCTTGGGTCTCCCGCTGGTGCTCTTCCCCGCTGAGTTGTTGCTTGCTATGGGGCACTTGTGCATGCTCGATCCTGGGCCCTGCTCTGTGTGTTCCTAAGACACACAGAATAAGGCTCAGCCCCGCCCACCAATTCCTCCTCACTGGTTGTGATTGACAGCAGTGGGAGCCAATAGCTCCTGCTGCTATGTCTCAGCCAATGAGGAGGCAGAGAGCAGGTACAGCAGCAGCTCTCGTGCACATCGCTGGATCGAGATTGGGCTCAGGTATGTATTTAGGGGGAGCTGTGAGGGGAAGCTGCATACTGATGGTTTTTTACCTTCACACATACAATGCATAAAGGTAAAAAAAACCTTCAGCCTTTGTCGCTGTCCATTTCCAGGAAAAGTTTGTTCCAGGCTCCAACTGCACATGGATCTGGGGTGCATAATAGCTGAGACAGGGGATAACAGTTGATGATAAGAAGAAATCTAAAAATAGAGATTTGCACCCCGTTATGAAATCTAACAAATCTAAAATCTTAAGAAAAAAACTCAGCACTAGACACCATCTCCAAAAGTTTTTGAGTAATATTTTTTATTGGAGCTACATTGACCATCTATTAACAATACAGTATGGAAACCCATATATGATTTCAGAATGTATCCAATTTTTAAAGTGTATGTTACCCTAAATGAATTTCTTATGCATACGTTCACATATGTATATTTTAAAAGTCATAGGGGTTGATTTATTAAAGCTTGAAAGTGCAAAATTTGGTGCAGCTCCACACAGAAACCAATCAGCTTCAAGGTTGTATTGTCAAAGCTTGATTGAACAAGCTGAGGTTAGAAGCTGATTGGCTACCATGCAAAGCTGCACTGTTTTTTGCACTCTCCAGCTTCAGTAAATCAACCCCATAGTCTCTTATATTTTCAGGTACTTATTCCATATGAAGTAGCTGGTTGATCCTGTCAGTCATCTTTCTTCCTTGTTGTAAACTGACCACATAAAGTACAGAAGCTGGTCTTTTTGCATCCTTTGGCTGGCCATTCAGAGGTAAAGGATACTGTGCAGACACGCAGCATGTCTGTATTTGGCAGTTTTTTCAACCACTATGCCCCTTCCCAATCACAGCCTACCTTTTAACACACTCCCTTCTCAAGCACAGTCTACATCTTGCCTCGAGCTATAATTATTTGGATAAGCAGAAGTAACAAATAACACGTGGAAGTCAAGCTGCAGGGAGCTCACTTTACAGTTCAAGACAATATGGCAACAGAGACTTAATATCACAGGCAATCCAGGTACAATAGTTCCTAACAAGTGTTGGCGGTATTTTAACATAGTTTCTGCACTTGAGAGAACACTTTGATAGGCTTACGTTACTGGATCAGCATTTGATGAAGGGGGTGGCTGATAGGCAGAACAGTGGTGCAAGCTTCCTTTGGTTTGACAAAGGCGCAGAATCTCTCCAAAACACCCACATTGTGATGCCATCCCGCCCCAATGTCCTTCTGTTTCCAGCTCCCATGCCACCTTGCATTCCAGCTTGGTTGTGGGCTCCGTCTGCAGCTGTCCCTGCCTGCCAGTCCACTGTACATAGCCCCTGCAGATTTCCATCCACCCCGCTTGCAATCATCTCACAGTGTGAATCACGGACATCCCCATCCACAGCGAGAGCTATGGATTTTCCATCCAGCCTCCACTGGACTTTCACAAGCTGATACTGGCCAGCTAGCTGGGATTGATGATGTGCCTGTAACCCTTCAAATTTTGTGAATGCGATCCTTTTTACGTATTTTTATCCTAACCTATTAAACAGATACACTTAATGGCGACGCCTTCTCTTTTTTATTTATGTTTACAGTGGTGCAATCGCCTAGTAAACTGGTAGGAAAGTCCTTGCCCAACTCTCTAGAGTTCTAAGATAGCAGAGCCACACTTGGTATCCCTGCATGATCCCTCTTCGACTGGAACCTCTCCTTAGCGCTAAAAAACCCTGTCCCTAGCAAGCAGGGATCCTGCCCCTACACTGTCCACTTTCATAAATGCATGCCAACCATAGTGGGGCAATGCTATTTATTAGCATTGGCCTCATTGAAGATGGCCATGGAGATCAGCCATGGTAGCAGCTTCCAATCGGACCACTGCTCCCCTGATGATGCCTAAAGAACAAAAAGCTCCTCTCAACCTCCATTCCCTTCTGTACAGCAGCCAACTGAACAGCGCCACCTGCAGCATTGAGGACAAACTGCATCTTCCTACAGACGGATGGAACACATGCCAGCTATTTGAGCTGCCACAGCAGTGGCCCACTCATTTGCACAGATCTTTACCACTGATTGCATGACATGCAGAGCTTCCTAGTAACTGCTTCTCTGCCTCTCAGGTTTGTTCATTATGCACTCACTCCTCCTACTTGATCTTACCTTGTCCACTCCATATAGGGTTAAAACCTAATCTCACTTCCGGTTCCGGCGCCGCATGTAGTGGACTGTGAAGCCAGTTCTCTGCATAGCCTGCAGGCATAAACTGGCATACAAAGCCCTGGGACAGCTTCCACAGCGCCGGACAACCCTCTCTCGCTCCTCTGCACTCTGCTGCATGGAGCGGTATCTCTCTCAGCCTTGCTCCCGCTCAGGCTCCCGTTCGAGGCGATCTTCACCATTGCACATAGCTCCGGAGGCAAATATGGCCACCGCAGCACGCCTCTCATCTCCTCTGCGTGGAGAGCGCCAACACCTTCAGCCTAACAACAACATCAGCGGAGACGCAGGTGAGCACACTGAGACTAGGGAGATGGAGGTCACCGAACAGCAAGGCTCCTATGAAAAAATTGCCCAGGCTGTTGCAGCTCTCCTGTCTCCCACCATCACAGCTGCAGTGGACAGGGCAGTAGCTGCAGGTATCACACAGCTCAGGCGAGAGCTGGGAGAACACACACAGAAGCTGAATGAGACCGAACAATGGATCTCCTCCCTAGAGGATGACCAATATCAGATGAATGCAGCCATGGATAAATACTCTCAGGCTCAGCAACATCTTCACGACAAAATGGAAGAATTAGAGAACCATTCCAGGAAAAACAATTTAAGAATAATTGGCCTCCCGGAGTCCTACAAGCCCAGAACACTGATGGACATATGTTCTACCACTCTTCCAGAAGTCCTAGGCATCTGCCATAAATGGATAGCGGAAAGGGCGCACCGCATCCGGACACCAACTAATGATCACAAACAACCACGGCCAGAAGTAGTTAAGTATCCCTACTACACTGACTGCCAGGACAAGCTTCCGGAAAGCCCGATCTGCTTTAGTTGATGGACACAAACTGCTTATTTTTGCAGACTATTCAGCGGAGGTATTCCGCAAATGAAAAGAATTCCAAACAGTCTGCTCTGAACTTTTCAAGAAAGGCATCCGACTCACCCTGGCATACCCAACGATTCTCCGACTGCAAGCCCCAGACGGTGAGCAATATACCTTCCACACACCAGAAAAGGCAGGGTCCTTCCTGCGGGCCCTGAAACCCAGAGAAACAATACCTGAAACATATGCTGAAAAGGGACCAAGAGACATATGCTCAAACAGGGACCAAGAGACCAGACGAACCCCAGAAAGGATTCTGCAAAACGCTTGAAATCCACCTTTCCTGAAGACACAATGGAAATTTGCTGAAACTCACCCTCTCAAATCTGCTTTTTCTGCTAGCCACATGGCGCTTCACGCCGCTCTTGAATAGGACATCATATAGTGCTGCTTCTAATCTCTTAGGTATTGTATACTATACAAATCTCAATGCAGTTTAACAATGTTTCTCTTTGGACAGTTATTGTACCACCATTTTGTTCTGTTGCTAACAAAGTTCCTCTAGGCCGCAACAACAAACTCCACTATCAGTCTCTCCTGCTAGGGGGCCGGTGTGTTCCCTGCTGCGCAAGATACCCACCTAAATCTGATCTATGATCGGGGGGGCTGCGCCCATGCCCGTACGACTCTGTCATGTTTGCGGGCTGGTGGATTTACTGGCAGTGGAGTGACGTGCGGAAAAAAGTGAAGTCACTTGTTTGTATGTTTCGTTATGTTATACCTACAATTATCCCCTCTGTTCCTTTTCTTCCCTTTCGACCATTCAATATGGGGTCAATGAGGCAATCACACTTTGGAAAATCCAGCTCCGCACCACAGGCATCATGGAATGTGAAGGGGCTCAGGTCCCTGCAAAAAAGAATGAAGATACTTAGGCACCTAAAAAGATTAAAAACGGATATAGCTCTGCTACAGAAGACACATCTCTCAGCAAATGACTTCTCCCGAATGCAGAAGCTCTGGGTGGGCAGGGTGCTAGGTTCAGCAGTCAAGGGACGCAAAGCAGGGGTTCTCATACTACTCCATAAAAACCTTGTTTATAAGTTGATCTCCGAAAGCAAAGACGAAGAAGGCAGACTAATTTCTATTTACCTTAAATTCCCAACAAAAGAAGTAGTGATTACCAATATCTACACCCTTAACTCGTCCCAACAAGCAATACTTCAGCAACTTAGCTACACAACTCCCAAACACCCCACAAACCCCCCATTTGATAATGGGAGATTTCAATATGGCCATATGCAACAAAGAGGACAGATTCCCCACGTACAACAGACCAGCTAACCTCTCATGTGAAAAATACACCCATCTCTATCACATGGTCACGGCCTTAAAACTGGTAGACCCATGGCGATTATCTCACCCCCTGGAGAGGGAATACACTTTCCACTCCTAGGCTCATGGCTCTTTCCCAAGGCTTGATTATCTATTCTACACCCCCTCTCTTCTTCCACACATACACGAGAATCGGTAATACAGGACCTGGTCATTTTTGACCACGCCGCCATATCAGTAATACTTGATGACCTCCAAACCCCCTTGGGGACCCCTCAATGGAGATTCCCAGGCCACTTAAGCCAAAATGCAAACTTCAAACGAATGTTGCAGGATGCATGGTCAGAGTACACTTCAAACAACGCCTCACACACTGCTAGTCCCAATCTCTCCTGGGAGGCAGGCAAAGCTTTCCTACGAGGCAGAATCATAGCTTTTGTAGCTGCCTACAAGAGAACATCCCAGAAGAGATACCAGGAAGTCAGCAACCAACTAAGGGCAATCGCGCCAGACCTAAGCGCAGTAAATGAGGATGGGTACTCACAAAGGACGGAACAAGAGAAAACATAACGTCCGTTTAGCTGAGAAGGTTATATCACGTCCATGCTGGGTGCCTGTGCTGGGGTGTCACTGGAGCTGTTTGTGGAGTCACCGATCGGCTGGCCAGTGTCGTCTGTAGACTCCGTAGATGGTATGCAGCTCGTGTTGGAACGCACAAGGCGCCGGAAGTGTGAATAGCTGAAGTGCGGCGTCCCGGAAGTGACGTCAAAGAACGTGGAGCCAATAGGGTGACGCGTTTCAATACGTCTCGTATTTTCTTCAGACCCTGACTGGGAGGAAGGTGGACGGCTCTATTATAGGAGACCCGGAGGGAGGGACTCCCAAGTGGAACAAGAGAGACCTCTAGGGGTCAAAATAACAATACTGTCCATCTCCTCACCATCTATGGCTCTTAGTGTGACAATGAATGGGAGGACAGGAA
>BLSH010098865.1:492449-546276 GCA_018402905.1 Glandirana rugosa | reverse complement strand
CTATTAAACCCTAGATCACTGGTATCTTACTATCGTAAATCACATTTAGTGTTCTTTTTCCGTTCTCCCGTCGTGATTTTGTGATTTGAAATTCACCCGGTTAAAAAGTTCCGACGCCAGTAATGACGTCCTGTATTTAACCCTGTGTCAGGATCTTTTTTACTTGTGCCTTCTTTTTACCCTTACGAAATCCTCGTATAATTTATTCCCATAGTGTGTCACGTAAGGTCACCCGTTATTTATATTTTCCCGTTTCCAGTTTGGACCCATCAGTGATTTACACTAAATGCTATCATTCTATGGTCACTAGATCCCAAATTATCTCGACCAGATTTGGATTGTTCGTAATTAATAGATCTAACAGGGCATTCTTTCTAGTTGGGGAATCCACCAATTGGGACATGAAGTTTTCCTGTAGGACATTCATGAAATGCAGGGCCTTTAATGAGTGTGCTGTCCCCTCTGCCCAGTCAATATCAGGATAATTGAAGTCCCCCAGTATGATTACATTTCCCAGTTTCGCTGCCATTTCTAGCTGGGATAGTAGTCCCAGCTCCTCCTTTAGGTTGGGAGGCCTGTAACATACCCCAACTAATAATTTCCCATTTACCTCCCCTCTATGAAGTTCATCCCATACTGATTCCACCTCCCCTCTCATCCTGTCCATAATGTCACTCCACTCCTTTATATCATTTTTGACATATAGACAGACCCCTCCACCCCTTCTACCTTCTCTATCCTATATCCCTATATCTGACGGTAGCTCCATTTTAAGGGCCAGTCACACTGGCCCGCCAGGTAAACACAGGGTTTTGCTGTGCAGGTAGCTGTCAGTTGAAGATTCAGGTAAGGGACAGTGTGGTAAGTGTTTCTAAAGTGATATTAAAAGCCATTTTTTAAAAAATTTAAATAGGAAGGAGGTAATACTTAATGGTTCTCTACAACGATATTGCAAAGAGCAATCCCTTACCTACACTTCTGGAAGTCCAGCACTGTCTGTTTCTCCCTGCTCTGGACTCCATGTACCCCCTTAACAAGCCATGTGCTATGGGGGCACCAGTGCGGGCGTGTTGCTGAGCCAGACTGTGTGCATCTACAGACACACACACTGCTTTAAGCCCACCCCCACTTCCTCCTCATAGGAGGTTGATAGACAGCAGAAGGAGCCGTACTGCCCTGTGGGACCAGGAAAAAAGGAGAGTCGTGCTGCAGCCAGGACAGCGCTGGATCAATGAGAGTAGTCAGGTAAGTGTTTTACCTTAATGCAGGGTAAAAAGCAGTTTGATATTAGAACCACTTAACCACTTTAACCACTTGCTGACCGCCATCTGACGGCGACAGAGTGGCTGCGATATCCCTCACTGTGAGCTTGCTCGGGGGGCCAGGGAGCTGGTAGGGCAGACCCCCCCCCCCCGCAGTGAAAGAACGGAGGTCCGTGTAAGTAAACACGGATCTCTGTTCTGTTAGAGGGGGAAGGGCTGTGATCACAACCAGGCCAGCCCACACACAGTTAGAACATTCCCAGGGAACACAGTTAACCCTTAGAGCGCCCCCCTCCAGGTTAACCCCTTCACTGCCAATGGCATTTACACAGTAATCAGTGCATTTTTATAGCACTGATCGCTGTATAAATGCCAATGGTCCCAAAGAAGTGTCAAAATGGTCCGACATGTCCGCCGCAATATCATACTACCGCTAAAAATCACAGATCACCGACATTACTAGTAAAAAATAAAAAAATAATAAAAAACCCCAGAAATGAATTCTCATCACCCGTAAACGCGGCAACTTTTGCGCAAACCAATCAATAAACGCCAATTGCGATTTTTTTTTTTACCAAAAATATGAGGAAGAATATAAATCGCCAAAACCGATGGAAAAAAAATGTTTTTTTATATTTTTTTGGATTAGTATTTTAGCAAAAAGTAAGAAGTTTGGGTTTTTTTGGTAAAATTGTCGCTCTTCTTTTATTTATAGCGGCGATCAGAACTGATGCAGAGGGGATCAAATACCACCAGAAGAAGGCTCTATTTGTGGGAAGAAAAGGACGCAAATTTAGTTTGGGTACAACGCCGCATGACCACGCAATTGTCAGTTAAAGCGACGCAGTGCCAAATCACAGAGTGCTCTGGTCCTAAAGTGGGAAATCCTTCCGGGGCTGAAGTGGTTAAGCACATCACACTGTGAATTTGTTTAAAAAAGAATCTTCCCACTTTATTGAATGTCAAAATTACACTTCATTGATTTCAATACACTGCAGCTGGGGTGTGTAAAAGTTGACAATAGGCAGAGCTCCTTCAAGGAGCACCGGTTCGTTGTGTAAAAATGCATACAGTATGCATTTTACCGCGCTGCTTGGCACTCGGGCCTATATTGTAGTGTTATTAGGGAACAAAGATAACAATTATCTAGCGGTGAGTGGCATTGATCTGATGAGGGAAAATGCCAGTCTCCAGTAAACGAGCCCTAAATCCTCTCAATATTTGAGATTCTAGACTATTTGCTATTAACAAGAATTTATGAACTAGTGTACACCACAAAGACTTATTCACTTCTAACAGAAAGACACACCAATATCAGAGTTGCATTGCCATAATGAATCATGTCCTGAGCTCTACACTGACATCCTGTCTGCCCCTGTGCTCAATGAAGACCGTCTAAGAATTCCTCTGTACTGCTCCCTAATTCAGCCAGAGCAGAGAGGATGTAGTGACTAGTCATGTTCAGTATATTTATGATATTAACTGCTCTTCCCTGACCCAAGGATGGCTGAGAAGATGGTGCTCATGTGTTAAACACATGTTTTGTCCCAGAACCTGCAGTAGAGATGCACAGAGTATGAATGGTATGGCTCTCCCAGGGGGAGTTAATAAATATATGTTGCAACATGAATTAATAAAAATCTCTGTCTCATAGTTCATATTCTGCTACAGAATACAGAATAATGCATTGATAGAATGAGTCATACCTGGACCCCCTGATGGTCCATACCGAGACTTGTCAGCAACCGCCAATTCATCCTCTGTGTCTGTATAGGGGTGACAGTAGATTTATGTTTTTCCTAGAAATTACTAAATCCATAATCAACATTGTGTAAACCTGAAAAGGGGGAACAGACCTCAAAGGTGCTCCATAATAGTCACAGAATACTCTAAAAGTAGTCATAAACAAATGCATGCACGCTGCAAGCACTCCGGCATACATACAAGTTACAACGTTCGATTTTCACATCTTATAGGATGTCCTGTAGGTCCATTTTACATTATATATCTGTTTGGCTGTATTCTTTTTTTTTTTTGCACTTATTTTTTGTAAGAATGAGTTTACAGAAATACTTACATCATGGAAATTAAACCACGACTACATAACCCACGGGTTTTGTGACACCATTCTTGGAGACATATTAGTTCTATCATAGGGAGGCGTATTTACTGGCTTAGTGGTTTTCTTAAGTGGCAGTATTTTGTATACATGAAATATCTGCACACCTCCTTAAAAGATTTACTTAAAGTTCATGACAAGTATCTCCTCACATATATATATAATGCATATGTAGATAAATACAGTATATATATTTATCATATACAGTATATCCACATTGTATTTCAACTATTTCTAGTGTACTCCTAATAATCTAAACAGTCTTGAGGTATGGAAGCTTACTCTGTGAAGACACATTTACTTCCCTGAATTCCTTGAATTTTGTGACACATATTCACAATGTCTTGTGTGTAGGCACTGCTGTGTCACACACTTCACAGAGCCTGCCTTCTGAACTAAAGTTGTTGAGAGGAGGAGTTTCAGGAGGCGGAGGCAGTACAGGAATCGCTGCTTGCAGGCAGCAAGGTACCATGGGATATGTAAACAGCAGAGGAGAAGCTGCAAAGCATGCAGGGAATCCAGGAAGTTGTGAAAAGAGATGGCCAGCAGACCCTCACAATGTGAAAGGAGATTTTTCAAGTAAGCTTAGATTGGATTCTAAATAATTATTATTATACAGGATTTATATAGCGCCAACAGATTGCACAGCGTTTTACAACATGAGGGCAGACAGTACAGTTACAATACAATTCAATACAGAAGGAATAAGAGGGCCCTGCTCATTAGAGCTTACAATCTAGAAGGGAGTGTTAAGTGAAACAAAAAGGTAATAACTGTGGGGGATGAACTGATGGAGAAAATATAGATATACAATTGTTAGGTGTGGGTAGGATAGGCTTCTCTGAAGAGGAGGGTTTTTCAGGGATTGTCTAAAAGCTAGGAGATAATCAGATAAGTAGGAGATAATCGGACAGATTGGGGTAAGGAGTTCCATAGGATTGGAGAGGCTCTGGAAAAGTCCTGGAGGAGAGCATGGGAGGAGGTGATGAGGGAGCTAGAGGGCAGAAGGTCTTGAGAGGAACGAAGAGAACGATTAGGTTGGTATTCTGAGACTAGACTTGTGATGTACAGTAGCTGGGGGCTGTTGTGGATGGCTTTGTATGTCTTTGTATGTAGTCGTCAGTACATTTTGTTGGGTGAGCGGAAGCCAGTGGAGGGATTGACAGAGAGGAGCAGCAGACACAGAATGATTGGTAAGGTGGATGAGTCTGGCAGCAGCATTCATGATGGATTGAAGGGGGGACAGACTATGTAGAGGTAAGCCAATGAGAAGGGAGTTGCAGTAGTCGCGGCGAGAGATGACCAGGGAGTGAATTAAGAGCTTTCTTGTGTCATTGGTTAGAAAGGGGCATATTTTGGAGATGTTGCGGAGGTTGAGGCAGCAAGATTTGGACAGTAATTGGATGTGGGGCTTAAAGGAGAGTTCAGAGTCCAGGACTAAACCTAGGACCCTGGCATGCAGAGATGGGCTTATAGTTGTGCCATCGATTATGACAGAGAGATCAGGGGAAGGGGCACGTGTGGAAGGAAAAATGATAAGTTCGGTTTGGGATAGATTGAGTTTGAGGAAGTGGTGTGACATCCAGACTGATATATCTGTATACATTAGTGATATGTGAGAAGATGGAGGGAGTGAGCTGAGGGGTAGGGAAATAGATTTGGGTGTCGTCAGCATAGAGATGGTATTGTAATCCATGGGAGGCTATCAGCTGACCCAGGGAGGAGGTGTAAATTGAAAATAGGAGAGGTCCAAGAACAGAATCTTGGGGGAACCCAACAGAGAAAGGAAGAGGAGATGAGGAAGTAGAATCGCAAGCATAGGGGTGCGAAGCCTATTGCATTAGGGTGCGCACCCCAAAGCTCAAAACACACGTGCCTTTCTCTGCAGCCTCAGCTGCACTGGACAGTGAATGAATGGGGAGTGTTCTGTGCTGAACGGCTTCATTCTTCAGTTATGATTGAACACAGTGAGTGTGTTCATTTAGAAAAGGAAGGGGCTAGTAAAAGACATAGTGATTAGCCCCTTCCCCCACTCTCCATCCTGAAACACCCCCTGCAGCAGTCAGGGGAGAGAAGAGGAAGGAAGCCAGCAGCACTGTGGTGTGGGGGCACAACACAGGGGAAGCCAGGGCAGTAGGGGGAATTGGCACTGAACAGAGTGATTAGGGTGTGCCCTGGCACACCTCCAGTGCACGCCTATGATCGCAAGTAACGCTAAAGGTGTGGTTGGATAAGTAGGAAGAGAACCAGTGAAGAGTACAGTCACAGAGACCAAAGGCATGGAGTTTTTTGAGGAGGAGGGGGTGGTCAACCATATCAAAGGCAGAAGAAAAGGCTCAGGAGTAGGAGTACAGAATAGTGTCCATCGGTTTTGGCCTTTAGTAGATCGTTTGTTAGTTTTAGGAGAGCAGTTTCTCTGGAGTGTTGGGGACAAAATCCAGATTGAAGGGGATCAAGAATGCTATTCTCAGCAAGGTGGTCACTCAGTCGATTGTAGACCAGACTTTAAAGGAGTTTGGATAAAAAGGGGAGCAAGGAGATAGGGCGTAGGGTGTTAAGATTGGTTGGGTCCAGTGAGGGCTTTTTAAGTATGGGGCCGACTAGTGCATGTTTTAGAGAGTTGGGAAAGATGCCAGAAGAGAGGGAGAGATTGAAGATGTGGGTTAGAGAGTGTAGAATAGAGCCAGAGGGTGAACGTAGCATTTGGGAGGGAACAGGATCCAGAGGGCAGGTGGTTAGCTGGATGTTAGCAAGTAGTTTAACAACCTCGTCTATAGTGGTGGGGTTGAAAAAGGGAAGAAATGATTTTACCTGTGGGCATGAAGTGTAAAGCGTGGAGGGTATCTGAACAGCAGCTATTGGTCATATTACTATTACAATGGCAATGTTATAAAATGATAGAGTATGCTGTGACCATAGCTTTCTTTAAACAAACAATGTTGTTAAGTTTTTTTTAAAATACATATCTAATACATACAGTACCAGTCACATTGCCAGTGACTTTAGACATTGTTCTCTGGAAGAATTAGAAAAGCTGCCAGCATCTTGAGAATCTGATATTTCCAGATGTGTTGGATGCTTATGTCTTCCCAGTGTGGTTCTGCTTTTGGCATGTGGAACCAAAGCATGCAGCAGGCATCAATCACACCCAGACATCCAGCATTGGTGGTCTACAAAGCGGCCCCAAACCTCCTCTTCTTGCATTCCCCTGCGGGCACTCTTGGCTCCTCCTCTTTTTTGTGTGCCCCCATAGCAAGCTGCTTGCTATGGGGACATAACTGCGGACTCAATCCTGAGCCAGGCTGTGTGTGTTTATTGGCAGACACAGCCCGGCTCAGCCCTGCCCCCTGCTACCTGCTCACATGGTTTGAATGACAGCAGCAGGAGCCAATGGCTTTGGCTGCTTCCTCTGTGAGCAGAGAAGATAGTGCCGCTGTAGATGGGCACAGTACTAGATCGAGATAGGACTCAAATAAGTATAAAGGGGGCTTAGGGGACAATATAAACACCAGGACATATTTTACCTTAATGCAGGGCATGCATTAAGGTAAAAAACGTCCAGACTTTAGAACAACTTTAGGGCCTCATGCGCACTGTTGTACAGTATGCAAAGCCTGTCTTGGGACCCGCAGCTGCTGAAGATAGAATGAGATTAATTAGAATATTGGCAGTGCACCAGGAGTAAAACACGCACATGAACATATGCTCAGGTAGTGTGTATTCAGAGCATACACCTGTGCGTGCGCGGGGACACATCTGCTGGGCAGCTTAAAGGGGAACCTAATAAAGAAATCCCTGCTCCCTTTTCCTCTTCCATGTCAGTGTCTTCCTTCCTCAGCACCCAACACCTGCGCATACATGAGCCTTGGTTGACACAAAAAAGATGGGGCTAAATTAAATAAAATAGATACCAAACATGCCAAGCCTTAAAACTGCGCATGCCTGTGAAATCGCAAAAACCTATGGCACCTACAATTCTCCATAGGTGATGCTTTAAAAACTTTTACAGTTTATCATTTTTAGAATTAACAATGAATTATGGTCCAATTATTGCTCCCACTCTAATGTTTGTGGCAATACCTCACATGTGGCACAATTTATGTGCCTCTTCACCAGCCTGCCTGACTGATCCAGAGATTTTCCAGGGTAAGGTTAATGAAAGACTTAAGCATGACGTTGTCTTTCAGAAAGACCTGCTACATGTGGCAGTCTTTCCCCTTGTCAGTCCCTGACCCTGCTGATGTACTTACACTGGCCTCCTGGCGGGTGCTTAGGAAAAGATTCCTTTCAAACTGCAATACTGTCAGGTTCCTCCCAAGCCAGCCAGAGCTCTGGCCTGAGGTAGAGTTGCAACCCCCCCTCCCCGCCCCAGGCAGGAGTTCCCCTCAAGAGCCACGACAGTCTCCTCAGCACGCCATCTCCATCTTTCACCTGACTCCCCTGCCAGCATGACTCATGACCTGGGGATTGGCTGAGCTCTCCTATGTATACAGATCAACCCTCCTGGCCTCTGCCCTCCAGTTTCCAGAAGTTTCTCCAAACTCCCAGAACCAGGGGGAGGCACCGGAGACCTGCTGTATGAGTTATCCAGCCCTGACCTGCAATAAACTTTTAACCCAGATTCAAGACTCACAAGTTAAACATGAGCCAGAACATAAATTTGCCTGCACTCACACTAGTAGCACACTAGAGGGTGTTGCACATACATATGGAGCTTATGTGGGCCTGAAATCAAATTATTCTTCATAAATCTGACAGTAGTTTCCATCCCAGAATCCTCTCCCATTGCACTATTATATACACTAATGCTAAAAGTGCACTTGTGCCTAGACTATGCATATTAAAGTTTGTACATATTCTTAACAGCATGTAATAGTGCTATAAAAAAAGAACGGATTGACCTCTCTAGCTGCATGCACTATCAAGTAATTAATCCTCAAAAGTCACAACAAAAACTCTAAAGTTGGGTTTCAGTCTGGAGACCCGTAAGAGAGGGAGAGATCGACGCTGTCCGTCCATGTTAGTTTGCTGCCCCACCCCAAAATACTGAGCACCATCCGCCACTGAGTCAGTATCTAATGTCTTAGAAACCCCTCTTCTGTGTTTACAGTACAGAGCTGACAGGTTACCAAAATTCTATTGCAATTTAAAAATAATAGAGGGACAGTCAAGATTTTAGTGCCTCTTTTGTGAAATTTCAAGATGAATTTCTCCACAATAGCTACAGATGTGAATGAGGGCTTGTTTTAAAGTGCTTTACTGCTTATTCAAAATATGCAAATACCTAATTGTAAATAGTATGTGCACATATTCACAGTAAGGTGAGCTGCACTGCATCAAATGACATTCAAATGGAAGACTTTTTTATATTTTTACCCAAGTTGCTTAAGCTGTAGCCTTGCAATCAACTGAAGTGAGTTCTTCAACCCAAGTCTTTTGCTACCATGAGATGTAACTAACTACTTACTAACAGTCATCTAATTAGCAGACTGTATGAGGAGGTGACTGTCCATAACTGGTTAAAGGTCTGTTGCATGAAAAATATTTTTTTTTAAAAATTGAGAGCGACAAATTCTTTCACAAATGTTTGTAGAAGCAGTCTGCATGCATGGGTCCTTGATTTTATACACCTGTGGCCATGCAAGTGATTGGAACACCTTAATCCAATAATTTGGAGGGATGTCCCAATACTTTTGGCAATATAGTGTAATCTCAATACAATCTAGTATACTCATAAGTATACTTTCAAGTGCCACCCTAAGCATTGCTTCTACAATTTAGCAGGTCCTCCGTTTACAGGCAAATACTAGAGCGGGAGAGCAGCAGTGACCAATCATTATTAGAGGAAACTCTTACCAAGAGGCAAAGTACAGGAGTTGTTACATGCTGGATTACTGCGCAAATCTGAAAGGAATACACAAAAGACACCATAATTCAATTAACCACTTACTGACCGGGCCATTGTAAAATGACGCTGGCAAGGTGCATCTCCCATTCCGGGTGGATGTCATATAACGTCCTCCCGTTCTCCCTTGGACACAGCCCAAGGTCAAGAGCCAATAAAAAATGGCACTTTACCAGCCGTGTCCAATTACAGCCAGTCACATGCACTGTCCTTGTGCAGGCGTGCAGAGCAGCGATTGGGGATGAGGCTAGTCACCCTAACACAGCCCATCCCCGATCGCGGTAAAGAGCCAATAAAATTGGCTTTTTACCACGTGACTGGCTGTGTCCAATTCCATCCGGTCACAGAATGTCAACAAACCGTGGTAGCGAGCTGCTACCGGGTTCTCCTCCTCACGCACGATCAGCTTGTTACCGTTTACAGTATACACCAAGCACACCGATTGCCCCCCCCAGTAATAAAGAGTACCTGTCACCAGCCCATCTGAGTACCTGTCACCAGCCCACCTGAGTACCCGAGTACCTGTCACCAGCCTATCTGAGAACCCGAGTACCTGTCACCAGCCCATCTGAGTAGCCGACTACCTGTCACCAGCCCATCTGAGTAGCAGAGTACCTGTCACCTGTAGGTGACTTGACAAAGCGGCTATCACGAAACATGTAGTCAGCGTGACGGGACCAGTCTTCCTCCACAGCCGCACTGTCAGAAAGTACCCCTGACCTTGTCCATCACAAAGACCGTCACACGCGGCCCAACGAGTGACGTCATCGGGGACCGCACCGCTGATCCTCCTCCACACCAGGGCTGTCCATCGGCACTCGACACACACACCCGGATAGCTGCAGCCACGCAGCTTACCTTTAAAGGGCCTCCATATCCCTGCCTGGCAGCACACCTCCATTGGCTCCTTTCATCCTCACCATCTCAGCCATACCACGCGTCCAGTGTCAGACTGGAAGGGACCCCTCCATGTCGGTACACCCTGGCTCCCATGTGGCTCTCATGTGGTGACAGGTTACTTTCTGATGTAAGTGCTGCTTTTAACCTTTTTATCAATTTTATGTATTGTCAATAAATTTTAGACTTTTTCACAACGAACTTGGATTGTCCCAGAAACATTTCTAAACATCAGTTAATCAGGTAACCCTCTGGATAACGGCCCACAGCCCACAGTATTGTGAAATATTAACATTGTTCATAACAACCATCATACCTGCTTGGAAGCACCTTAAGGATTCCCCTTCCCCCTCCTTTTTTCTGTGTACACATCCATGCTCCATCCCCAGAGCACATCCAGGCAGCATACCCAGCAGGACAGTTAACTTTTTTTTTTTTTTTCCTTCCGGTCACCAAATAATAATCTCTGTGATCAGCGCCTATCCTATGGTCTCTTTCGAGTACCTGTCACCAGCCCATCAGAGTTCCCGAGTACATGTCTCCAGCCCTTCAGAGTACCTGAGTACTTGTCAACAGCTCATCTATGTACCCGAGTACTGTCACCAGCCCATCTAAGTACCCAAGTACCTGTCACCAGCCCATCAGAGAACTCAAGTATTTGTCACCAGCCCTTCAGAGTACCCGAGTACTTGTCACCAGCCCATCTGAGTACCCGAGTACCTGTCACCAGCCCATCTGAGTCCTCGAGTACCTGTCACCAGCCCATCGGAGTACCTGTCACCAGCCCATCTGAGTACCTGTCCCCAGCCCATCTCAAGGTGGCTCGTTATCGCAAAATGCTGTCACAGGACAGCAGCCGCCATAACTAGTATTGTGAGCGCTCACTGTGTCGGGGGGGGCAGGGAGTGGGTAGGGCGGCTACCCGCGATGGCCCCCCCGCAGTGAGAGAACGGAGGTCCGTGTATGTAAACACGTATCTCCGTTCTCATAGAGGGGGAAGGGCTGTGATCACAGGCTTCCTGTATATGGAAGCCGTGATCACTCCCCTCCCCCTGCCAGCCCATAACCAATACAGTTAGAACACACCCAGGGAACACTGTTAACCCTTAGAGCGGCCCCTTCAGTTTAACCCATTCACTGCCAATGGCATTTACACAGTAATCAGTGCATTTTTATAGCACTGATCGCTGTATAAATGCCAATGGTCCCAAAAAAGTGTCAAAATGGTCCGACAGGTCCGCCGCAATATCGCAGTACCGCTAAAAACTGCAGATCGCCGCCATTACTAGTAAAAAATAAAAAAAGAATAAAAACCCCAGAAATAAATTCTCATCATTCGTAAACGCGGCAACTTTTGCGCAAACCAACCAATAAACGCCGATTGCGATTTTTTTTTTACCAAAAATATGAGGAAGAATATAAATCAGCCAAAACTGATGAAAAAAAATGTTTTTTTATTTTTTTTTTGGATTTGTATTTTAGCAAAAAGTAAGAAAAATAGTTTTTTTTTTCTAAATTGTCGCTCTTTTTTTGTTTATAGCGGGAATCAGAAATGATGCAGAGGTGATTAAATACCCCCAAAAGAAAGCTCTATTTGTGGGAAAAAAAGTAGGCAAATTAAGTTTGGGTATAATGTCGCACGACCGCGAAATTGTCAGTTAAAGCGACGCAGTGCCAAATCGCAAAAAGTGCCCTAAAGTGTGAAATCCTTCCGGGGCTGAAGTGGTTAATGTTGGACCTCTGTATGTGGCCAGGCTGTGTAAAAGTCTCACACATGTGGTATTGCCATGCTCAGGACGAGTAGCAGAATGTATTTTGGGGGGTAATTTTTGCTATGTACATGCTTTGTGCTAGAAAAACCTCATAAATTGACCACTTTGTGAAAAAAAAAATAAGTTTTCATTTTCTTTCCACGTTTTCCGAAAAAAATGTGGAAAAAAAACAACCTTTCAAAAGACTCATGACGCCTCATAGAATATACGTTGGGGTGTTTGCTTTCTAAAATTTAGTAATTTTGTGGGTAATTCCACTGTTCTGGTGCTCCAGGGTCTTCAAAATTGTAATAGGTCATTAGAAAATTTTATGTGTAATTTATGCTCCTTGAACACTTGACGGTGCTCCCTGCATGTTAGACCTCTCTATGTGGCCAGGCTGTATAAAAGTCTCACACATGCAGTATCAACATACTTGGGATGAGTAGCAGAATGTATTTTGGGGTGTCATTTTTGCTATGTACATGCTATGTGTTAGAAATATCTTATAAATTGCCCACTTTGTGTAAAAATAAAAACGTTTTGATTTTCTTTCCACGTTTTTCGAAGACTTGTGGAAAAAAATTAACCATTCTAAAGATCCATTATGCCTCATAGAATATACGTCGGGGTGTTTTCTTTCCAAAATGGGGTCATTTTGTGGGTAATTCCATTGTCCTGGTGCTCCAGGGACTTCAAAAGTGTAATAGGTCGTTAGGAAATTAGATATGTATGTTGGACCTCTGTGTGTGGCCAGGCTGTGAAAAAGTCTCATACATGTGGTATCACCATACTCGGCAAGAGTGGCAGAATGTATTTTGGGATGTAATTGGAAGTATGCATATGCTGTGTGTGAGAAATAGCTTGTTGTTATGACAATTTTGTGTACAAAATAATAATAATAATTTCTTCGTATTCCCAAGAATTGTGGGAAAAAATTACAACTTCAAAAAACTTGCCATGCCACTTACTAAATACCTTGGACTTTCTACTTTTTCAAAAAGGGGTTATTTTGGGGGTATTTGTACTTTCCTGACATTTCAGGGCCTCAAGAAATGAGATAGGCTGTCAGTACATCAGGTGTGATCAATTTTCAATGATTTGCACCATAGCTTGTAGACTCTATAACTTTCACACAGACCAAATAATATACATTTATTTGGGTTATTTTTACTAAAGATATGCAGCAGTATAAATTTTGGCCCAAATTTATGAACAAAAATGACTTATTTGCAAAATTTTATCATAGAAACTAAAAAAAAAGTGTATTTTTTTCAAAATTTTCGCTCTTTTTTCACTTATGTCGCAAAAAATAAAAATCCCAGAGGTGATTAAATACCACCAAAAGAAAGCTCTATTTGTGTGAAAAAATGATACAAATTTTGTTTGGGTACAGTGTAGCATAACTGAGTAATTGTCATTCATAATGTGAGAGCACTGAAAGCTGAAAATTGGTCTGGGCAGGAAGGTGTCCTGTATTGAAGTGGTTAAGAATACACATAGCTCTTGTATTTAGGTATTATATGTTTTTTGGGATTTTTTTGCACATTTCAGCTTAAGGATGAGTTCACCCCGCATCCAATTCGCATGACAGGAGACTGTGACTGGCTCTCAATGGTGCCGGTTCACACAGCTCCGGGGCAGCTGTGGAGCAGATTGCGCAGGGGTCCTGTGTGTCTTTGGCTCAGTTTTAGGTCTGAATGAATATGTGGGCCTGATTCGTCCCTGAAACGGAGATCAGGGACGTGCCGGACCCCTGCTGTGAGCCACATCCGATTTCAGTTTGAACTCAGCTTAAAGATGGCCCTTTATTAGTAGATAATCATTGTGTCTATTATATGGATACAAATACATGTACTGCTGATTTAATAAATGTCAATGCTCATGTACAGTATGATTGTCAAATTATACATACAAATGATTACTAAGGAAATGCCCATAAAGTAGCATTCATAATCTATGGGTTACTGGAAAAGGAAAGCTATAAAAAAAAAATAAAGTAAAATAAAAAAAAATAATTTGTAAGGCACCATTGCTGAACTTTCCTGAAAATTCTTGTTGAGTGGATGTTAAGCTGATTCTAAGGATTCCATGTTTACTAAGTCACTGACCTGGAACAAGTATCAAGGGTTTTGAAATCTCTGGCTGCATGCTTGTTCCAGCTGAGTGAGTCACAAAGTACTAAGGCCAGAGACAGCCAAGGCTTTGCTTTGTTTCTCTCAGTACAGGTTTCTCTTAACATAAAATGTTTGATGCTTTGCCTAATACCCCTACTTACAACACTATCAAGATACAACCAAATGGATATAGGAAATATAATGCTGTCTTTCTATACAGCTACTATACAGGACACAGCCCAGCTGGCATTATTGGATCCACATAGCTCATGGGCTAGGGGGTCTTATTCTGTGCACTTACATCCTAGAACACATTCAGATGGTGTATTTTATCCTTTCTGGTCTGGTGCTTGTACTGGGGACACATAACAGGCTGTGATGCTGTTCAATCTCAAGATCTAAAAGTAGATGCATTGCATGCTTTCTCCTAATGTCCTCCAACCACTCCCAAACGTCAGATGTCTAAAGGTGCATTGACTTGGATAAAGCAGCACTCCACAAAGCTTTCACTTTGTGTGAGAGCTAGGAGAGCTTTTAAAACCTGGGGAAGAAGGACTTATAGTGCCTTCAGGCATAAAAGAATGATCGCCCAATCCAGATGTTTGCAATCCTCTAAAGAAGTCTTTCAGATGAAATGTGTAAGGCGGAGTCTCTGCTGTTGACATCATCACGCTCAGTGGGAGGATCCACTGTGCCGGGGAGTGTGGGACCCCCCCATGTTTACCTACCTGATTCTTGTTACTTGTTTACTTGATGATACTTGTTATCTGTGAGCAATTTTACTCTGCTATGAAATGGGAGTGCATTATTTTACCTTTCAATAAACCAGGAATTTCAGTAAGCAATATGATTTTTTATTTTGTTTCTATGAGCATTGCTGGCGGTGAAGTGGAAGGAGGAAAAGCTAAACCTTAAGGTCCTGGGAGCTGCTGGTTAATCACATAGTGGACATGCCTGAAGGGGGAGCACTGGAAGATAATTACCCTTTTGGGTTACTTGCGATGGATGAACTCCTATAATTAAGGGGTCTTCTTTCCCAGGTGAGCAGGCACCTATTATCACAGCGGTGTGTGGTTAGGGAGGGTGTGGTCACACATGAAGATAATTTGTGTTGTTGTGAAGACCATCAGCACAAGATTGAAATACTATTTGAGCATATTATGAACGTTTGTTTGAATGGAGATTGTGTTTGAGTTATCATTTTCTTTGACAATGTTATTCATTTTTATATACCTATATTTTGATGTAAGCACTGATTGGTTTGACACGGATGCCCTCCAACCGTTCCCGAACTTCAGCTGTCTTACGTTGCATTGAGTTGGATAAAGCAGCACCCTGCAAACTGTTCACTTTGTGCAGAGTGATACAGCATTGCACTGGACATTGCCTCCATGTTGAGTAATGGTGCAAGCCCATTGATTTTCATTGGTTGCTCACTAGGAGAGCATTTAAAAGCAAGAGAAGCAGGACTTCCAGTACCTCCAGACATAAAAGAATGATCACCCAATCCAGATGTTTGCAGTCTGTGGGCACTTCCCAACTGAATCTGGACAAGCACATTCAGGTAGCAAAGTGACCACCCTGGATGGATTCATCAAGAGGCACAGCTGAAACAGCCGGATTTACTATTAGGAACAGCAGGCTTGTGAACAATGGTGGCCGATGAAAAGATGGCTTTTCACTGTACAGTCATTGGCCACACATTTTTTTCCATCACCATTAGTTGTGATGTAATGGAAGCTTATTTATACAGTAAAAAAAATGTAAATTGGGTAAAAAAAGAAAATATACTGTTCAAGAGAGGTAACAGAGGGTGTTGTTCTGGGGCACCATAGCACCAAGTTTGTGTGCCTACAGACTCCAGTGATACAATTCCAGCGGCATTTGCCCAATGTCAATGTAGATGTTCCTAATGTAATGCCCATGTATACTTAATGCAGGGGCAGTTCTTTTTAGGCTGCATTCACGCTGGTGTAGTGCCCATTCACATTCACTGTGAAGCTTGAAGTTTAAAAAGGTGCATGAGCATCATTTGCTGCATTTATAGTGCTTAGGGCAGTCCAGTAAAATGAGGCCCATTGGCAGCTGTTAATTGCAGAATAGTGGAATGTTATAGCATCTGCCAATGGACCTCATCCCTTTTTTTTTTTATCAAATATTTTTTATTGAACGTTTTGTAAGCTTTACAAAAACCAAACATATAAAAAAGAAAAACACAAAAAATGCAAAATGAAAAGAGAAGTACAGTAAAATGGACAGCAGCATTCTAATCCTGAGCAGTTCTGACTTGCAAATCACTTAAAGACATACTGTACGATTAGTAAATCAAAATACAGTCTCTGTATAATCAAAAAACGTATCTATTGCTCTAAGCTGATTATCCCTGTACTGTGCAGTGTACTGCGCCTCACGAAAGTTTAAACAAAGTACAGCAGATGACACAAGATTATATACTAAATCTCATAACTACTAGCACATCAGTAAATAATGTCACTGTCCCTGCACATACAAACATTGTGCCCGTTTCCAGGTTTGCCCACACCTATCGTCCAGTATACCATCAGGGATGCTCATCCCCACCCATAGGCATGCGCAGGGGGTGTGCCAGGTGTGCCCGGGCACACTCTAATCACTATGTGCAGTGCCGATTCGCCCAACCGCCTGGACCCCCCTCCCTTAGTGCTGTTGGCTTCCTTCCTCTCCACCCAGCTGCTATGGTGGATGTTTCATGATGGAGAGTGGGGGAAGGGGGTAGAAAATATGTAATTTACCAGCGCCTTCCTTTTCAAGATGAACACAGTGAACACACTTAGTCACTGTGTTCATTAAACAACCGTGTTTACTATGCTTCAGATTGTGAATAAACAGGAAGTTGCTCAGCACAGAGCACTTCCCATTTATTCATTGTCCCGTGAGGCTGCAGAGAAAGGCATGTGTGTTTGAGCTTTGGGGCGCACACCCTAATGCAATAGGCGTACACCTATGCCCCCCACCACATCCACTATAACAGTCCTGATGAAGGAGGAGGAGTGAAAGTATAGGAGCGCCCGGTATCCAGTAAGATGCAGGTTTTAACCACTTCAGCCCCGGAAGGATTTCCAGCTTTAGGACCGGAGCCCTTTTTGCGATTCGGCGCTGCGTTGCTTTAACTGACAATTGCGCGGTCGTGCGACGTTGTACCCAAACAAAATTTGCGTCCTTTTTTCCCCACAAATAGAGCTTTCTTTTGGTGGTATTTGATCGCCTCTGCGTCATTTCTGATCTCCGCTATAAACAAAAGAAGAGCGACCATTTTGCAAAAAAATCCAAATTTCTTACTTTTTGCTAAAATTCAAATCCAAAAAAAAAATATAAAAAAAACATTTTTGGCCGATTTATATAATTCCTCATATTTGCGATAAAAAAAATTGCAATCGGCGTTTATTGATTGGTTTGCGCAAAAGTGGCTGCGTTTACGGATGGTGAGAATTCATTTCTGGGGTTTTTAGTTTTTTTTAATTTTTTATTAGTAATGGCGGCGATCTGCGATTTTTAGCGGTAATGCGATATTGGGGCGGACATGTCGGACATTTTTGACACTTTTTTGGGACCAATGACATTTATTCAGCGATCAGAAATTTAAATGTCCACTGATTACTGTATAAATGTCATTGGCAGTGAAGGGGTTAACCTGGGGGGGAGAGCTAGGGGTTAACTGTGTTCCCTGGGTGTGTTCTTACTGTGGGGGGGTTGGGCTAACATGGGCATGAGAGATCTAACTGATCAGTAGATCTCTCATACCCCACTGACAGAGCGGGGAACCGCCGTGTTTACATCGGCGGTTCCCCGTTCTTTCCCTGTAGCCGCTCATCGCAGCTCGCCGGCGGACATCGGGTCCGCCCGAGCTGCGGGCACACTCCCCAGGAGTGCTGCGGGTGCGCGCGCACGCGCCCTGGTGGCCAAATGCAAATCGCCGCTTATTTACGGCGATTCGCGCAGGGCTCCCCCACTGCCGCCGTGAAAAGACGGCGCGCGGTGGGGAACCGGTTAAAGACATTTTATTTCAAGTCATAACAATAAAAAGAGGCCAATGCGTTTCGGGTGACCAAGATGCTGCCTCTGAACCTACAGTCAGCGTTTGGACATCTATCGGTCCGACCCATGTGCCAAAGGCAGCCCCCAACAGGACCATTTTTTTAACTCTCAACAGCAGCCCTGAAGAAGGGGGAGTCCTTGCTTCCCGAAACACATTGGCCTCATTTTATTGTTGTGACTTGAAATAATACGTTTTTAAAACCTGCATCTACTGGATACCAGGCACTCCTTTACTTTCACTTCTTCTCAAGCATATGCGGAGTCGACCACAAGGCCGTTACCCCAAGGTAGTAGCCCAGGCCCTAACAGGGCCCACCACCACCTTTTCCTCGAACTGGGCATGAACCTCTGGGAACAAACCCTTCCTATCTGCCCACACCTTTGCATACCCTACAGCAGTGACTGATCGAGTCAGTCCAGCATGATCTACAACCCCCCTCATAAGTTCCCAATGAAGGAGGAGGAATTATCCCTGAAACACCTTGGTTTACCTGTGAACTTCAATAAACTTCATCAACATACCTTCAAGTGTTTACAAAATGTTATGAGAATGCTTCTGCACCCATCCAGCCTAATAGCAAGCAGCTTCTTTGGAAGACTCAGCTACTGTGGGAAGCTCCTACCCAATTACAACCATAGTACTCTAGTTCTAGTGGGGTGACGCTTTATCCTTGGATCTCTGAGTGACCAGGGCTACCTGGACCTTACTGGGAGGGATGCTCTTTATGAGAATAATCACAAGTAGCTGTTTATAGTGTGAACTGTTTTACTGAGCTAGTAACCTATTGAGTAACAGAGACGATGCTGTGAAGAGTCCATATTTGTGCAGCTTTCATAATCTGTATTGTATTATTCTGCAGTGTATTGTGTTCTTTGCTTTTCTGAACCTGCTTTGCATTATTGTTTCTAAATTTGCACCTGTTTATTAAACTGCAAGTTACAGTTACTCCCTGTCTGATCACTCGGCCGATTGCCTATTCAAGGTTTTTAAAAATATCGCCAGGTTGTGCACACATGAGCAGCTTATCGTGGATGTCTGTGGATAGCTCTGTATAATGACAATAGGAGTGTGTGCTGTTTGAGAAGTAAGCTGTGTGATGAAACACAATCTTCTGTACTGGGGGATACTTTGCAATGGGTTGCTCTGCTTAGAAATCTCTCGCTTACTCAGTTCTTTTTAGAAGAGGTCAGGGGAAGTGTTAAAAGGGGCGGATAAGACATCACACAGCCTGAGTGCAGTGCTGTCCATCAGCCAATGATGTGGGAGGTTTGCAGAGTAAACCTCAGCTGGCAGACATTTAAATGAGAGACAGCTCGGCGCTGCAGCAATTTGTAGCCTGGATCTGAAGGATTTCCTCCATCCTCTTGAATGGACAGCTCATATAGGACACTATTCCTGTGAGGCAGGACCAGCCAGGCACTTCACACAGGTAAGGCTATCTGGACTGAGACCTCCACAATTGTACAGTCCATCAAATTAAATCCATAGTATATTATTTCTCCCAAGAATATTATTATAATACAGGATTTATATAATGCAAATGGTTTGTGCAGAATACTTTCAAAGTGTCACTAATAGACACAGGTTTAGTCCCTGGAAATATATTATTCCAGGTTTTCAACTCTAACCCTTGCATTCCACAATGTTATATTCAGTTCTGGCCATTTCATTTATTAGGTTGAAATTTTGTAGAATATCATCTAAGAGAAGTATATTGTTTTATACCATTTTTCTACATGCCAGGCAGGAATTACAGTCCTGTAATTAATTGGCACAAGTGGAATTCATATTGATACAATGCTCAGCAACGGGATGTTTGTGGATTTTTTTTTTACATTGGCAAAAAAGTATATATATGCATTTAACATTATATATATATTTGGGGAGCATGTATCAAACTCACAATCTGTTTATCTGTTACGTCAAGTGTGCATAGAATTCTGAAGATGCAGAAAGGAAAATAATATTTTTACTGTACTTGTTAACGAATTGTACCACAGTAAAGTATATTGTATATTGCAGTACTTTTACTTAAATATTAAATAAAGCAATTCGTTTACTGATAACTGTTTCTAAGGACTTTGGTTATTTCACAGGTGTAGTAATTATTTTACAAATACAGGGCTCATAATTTTATTTAAAGTTGCTAAAATGTATATCAATTGATTAGATTAGATTATATTGTCATTTTCTAAATTGTATTCCCATTAAATAACAGAAAAATTAAAGCAGCATACCATTCAGTAGGATATGGCAGCACAAGATTACACTTTCTGAATTTTTGTTCAACCTTGTTGTGGTAGCACTGTCTCACAAATTGTTATAATAATGAACCTATATGAGGTAAGGCTGGCCATACATTATACAATTTTCTTCAACAAATTTCATTTAGATGTACCAAAACCATATAATATGAGGTCAAATCTAAACTCTTTCAATTTGTATGCAATCAGACTGTCCCTTGTACTACATAGCTGAAGGTAAATCTAAAGGAAATTGTATAATGTATGGCCAGCTTTACAATGGTATTAGTTTTCACTTTCTAGTTATACATGTACATGTTTTTGCACCACCTATACTGTTCAATAACTTACAGAATTATGCATGTGTGTTTTTTTTTGTGTGCATCAATTTTTTGGTCAATAATGATGTAATATAGGTAAACTTTCACAAAAAAGAAAAAAAAAATACATGATTTTATTGTACCTTGCTGTGAGTTACATGCACAAGGCTAGCATGATCTTATGAGGCTGATAATAATTTTGGTCCTCTATATAAATAATACTATGATTTATTTTTTTTGCTCTGATTCTATTACTTAATATCACACGCTATCGGTATACAAAGGAATCATTAGGTGATTACAATAGAATTTCTTCCGTCACTTATGCCACATGACATGTATGTGGGGGGTTATTTTTGTCTCTACAGGACACAGTGCAAATAGTGACTTTAAGCAACCATGCTTTGTACATAATTTGTCCGTTTGAAAATAAACCAGAACATGTAGGTAATTAATAGAAGTGTTTTGACGAAGCAGATCAAGTTCCTAGTTTTTGCAGTTTGGTTCTTGATCACGGTTATTAAATGGTGTTTATTATAAATGGCAGCACAGATGCTAAGTGGTTAGGCAATTAGTCTTGGGTTGATCAAGTCTTGATTGAATCACGCATTCATTTCACATACTATATGCACCATTTTTCCAAAAAACTAATTTTTGGGTTGCCTCCCACACTCCCAACCCAAATTTTTCTTAGAGTGTCTTTATTCTCCTATACCTGTGTGGGTATATTCTGTAAAGTATTGTGTGATATGCAAGCTGCACAAATATTATAAAAAATAATTTCATAGGGGTCTATTTATAAATGCTTTCATCCAATATTCACACAACTTTCACCCAGGATTGACACATTTTCCAAATAAAATTCAAACATTGACCCCTGAGAGAATTTTTATGTTCATTTGTTGCTCAAAAATAAATATCACTGTTCTAGGAATGGTTTTAGTGACCATACTGTTCCTAAAGATATAGTCATGTGGATTTTTTTTTATTTTTAACTTAAATAGTTTAGAGCCCTGGATGTAGTGATATTGCATAAGAACAGAATACATATGGGCTTATAATAGCATAAAAATAATCATCATAGGCAGAAATATGTGGTAATCATACACAATATCATGAAATCTGGGGGTCTAGGTGCTGTTAAACCAATAGTTTTTGAGCTACAATGCCCAATAATGTTCATGGTAAATGTTCAGCGGGTCTTCAGCTTTGAAATGCCTGTAGAAACTTTAGGCGTCCATTATTATTGTGGATGTGAATACGGGTTACCCAATCTATATGGTATCAATAACTTTGTTCATCTAGAGAGACAACAGTTTTGGTAAATGCATCATCAGGAGAAGATATTTATTGAAACCCAGGTTCTGCCCTACAGACCCTCAAGTAGGGCTACAAGTGTTGATATATTTTGTAACTATTATGACTATTGAATTTTGATCAGTGAAAGATTGCATTTTTTAAGGGATTTGAATTATTGCTTTAATAAATGATTATTATATTATTTGCCTTACATTTTTGTGTCAACCAATATTAGAAAAAATATTGCACGCATCAACCATTGTAATACAAAAATGACCAAGATGCTTTTCTAGCCCCTGCTCAAAGTTGTTCACCTGTATATATTTACAAGGTGGAAAACGCCCGGGACATCTGACTTACGTCTTCTTTTCTTTAATTTTTTGGTTCTCTGTGGCTGATACATAAAAGTCTGAAATTCCATCCTACCTAATAGTTTGAACTACTATTATACTCCCCGGTGGGAATCAGGATACCTTTAAAATGATGTGCCTTATATCTGTTTTATACTGTTTACCCTGAATTGGGGACTTTGTATAAGGGCTATGTGATGTAATTGTACTTTGATCTCCCTGACTTCTTATTCTAATAAAATATATATTTGAAGAAAAAAAAAGTTGAATACTAACACTTTTGTTGCCTTGTTCATAAATATGGTTTATTTGATGGTTTATTTGATGGACCATCCGATTTTATTGGGTAAAAGCTTTTTAACAAATTAGATAACTGCATGGGTAGTAAAATGGCAGATTATGGTAAAAGTAAGGTTATGGATCTAGCCAGAGGTAATAGCATTGTTCCCGTAAATTAAAAGGAATATATTTGGGGAAGACAAAGCTGGATAAAGGTTTTGAATATTGATTAACAGTAAGCCAAACAGCAACACTCCATCCAAACTACAGCTGCAAAAGCAAATAAATATTAGGGTAGATCAAAAAAAAATTACAAAGGAGATAAAAACATGATTATAAAAACTAGAGATAAAAAACACATGGTGACTATTAAGTTTTTCCCTAATATGGAATACACATCTAGACTCTAAGTTGTAATAAGTTCATGGGAGGTATAGGGTAGGTTCAAAGGCAGACCACTAAATTAATAAAAGTGAGTGAGGTCCTACAATAAAAGGTTACAATAACATGGATTGTATGGTTTGGGCAAAAATACCTCGGAGAGGATCAAATTAACATATATAAATATATTCAAGGTCAATAGTAGCATTTGAATTTTTTTTATTTTTATTTCCATGACCCATACAAAGCATAAAGGGCATCAACTGCTCATGAGGAAAATCAATTTTATCATACGTTTTGGGAGGGTTTATGGTAAGAGCTGCAGAATGCCTTACCACATAAGGTAGCAATGGCAAAACTAGCGACGAAATTTGGAAAATAACTGCATGATAATAACAGCAGGACTATTAATGAACAAATATATGGTTCTATAGAAATATCCCTTTATAATGGAAAGATTTGACTGTTTCTGTGGGGTCGTGAAGAACTGTTTTCTTCTGTAATTATTAATTAAAAGTTTTCTTTAGCAACGTGACCTAGCCTTGTGCAGAATGACCTTACACAGTGTGTACAATTCTAATAACTTGTTAAACCCTTCTGCTACCATGGAGACATAATATGTAGCCAAGCTGAGAGGGTCTTGAGGATAATGTTTGACCATCTAAAGCTTGCTTTGGTTTCCATGGCTAAAGTTATTTACATAAATTAGCACACTACAGCAACTTCCAAATGTCAGACACAATATATTATTTTATTAGAACTTGGCTTTTCATATAATTGTAATGAGCGCTGCAGATAAATTAGTCAAATGTTTAAAAATGGAATGTGGTCCTATGTTGGATTCGCTAGTAGGATTATTAGATAATTATTGCTAAGTATGGGGACTTGGATGCATAATTTCCCATGTTATGCAGGTATGTATATCATAACGAACAGGATCCCATGCTGTGCTGCATTCTTTATGTCACATTTTTACTTTTGATTATGATGTCATTTTGGAATAAATATAATGGTACAGAATTGATTTTGGTATTCTAATCATGGTTTGCTTTTTAATTTTCAGTATTGGTTTCCTCTGCCTGGTTTCTTGGAAACTCACTAACTCTCTACACTTACTGAAGCAGTTTAGATAACAATATTATGCAAAATGCAATAATGCAGCCATGCCAATCTGTAGGAAAAGCTGGTTAGGTGCACAATGGGCATATTAGGGTTGATTTACTGAAGGCAAATACGCTTGGTAAATGTTGTGAAAATTCACTTTGCAAAGAATACCCAGTCGTCATGTGCAAGGAAAATTAAAAAAAAAAAAAGTATTTTTGCTTGCACGTGATTGGATGATGGAAGTCATCAGAGCTTCACCACATTCACTAAACCAAGGGAGAATTCCCTTGAAAAGTCAAGAGTATATTTACCTAAAGTGTATGTTACCCTAATGCAGTGGTTCTCAACTCCGGTCCTCAGGACCCACCAACAGGCCAGATTTTAAGTATTACCTTGGGGAGATGCAGACTAGAATACAGCAATCACTGAGCAGCAAATGATATCACCTGTGATGTATTTCAGTTATCTTGCAAACCTGGCCTGTTAGTGGGTCCCGAGGACCGGAGTTGAGAACCACTGCCCTAATGTATTATCCTTTTGTATGTGTGTGTTCACATGTGTATATAAACCTGTCTTCCTTGCCCTAAGCTGACCATATAAAGCACAGAAGCTGATCTGTGTTAGGCATTGTCAGTATTTATTCTTTGGCTGGCCATTCAGATGCACTGGATACTGTGCATATACACAGCATGCCTGTATTGGATACTTTCTTCAACCACCCCCAAATCACAGCCTGCTTCTTGACCATACAATGGAACAGTCTGAACAGTCTATGGGATACAGGCACACAAATTAACAAAAAAAATAACAAACAGGCTTATACTTACCTGCTCTGTGCAATCGAATTGTACAGAATGGCCCTTAACATCCTCTTCTCGGGTTCCCCTTTGGCGCTCTTGGCTCCTCCTGCCTAGCGAGTGCCCCCATAGAAAGCAGCTTCCTATGGGGGCACTTATGTAGGCTTGCTCCTGAGCCTCGCTGTCTGTGTTGACACAGACAGTGGGACTTGGCCCGCCCCCCCCTCCCTTATCACTGGCTTTGATTGAGAACAACTGAACCTGATGGCTCCGGCTGCCTCAGCAAAGCCAGTGAGGGAAGAGAAGAGCTGGCAATGTGCACAGCGCTGGATCAAATAAGGGCTTAGGGGGTAAGGAGGGATATTTATGCGTAAACATTTTTTACCCTATTGCAAAGAATGCATTAAGGTAAAACATATTTAGGCTTTAGTACCACTTTAACTAAAAAAGGCAAACACCTCCCCCCATTTCTGGGACCAGGGGACCAGTCGGCTAAGCTGTCACTGCAATCAGTCGTCGGTCCACACTTATAGATATATCTTATTTTAATTTATGCTTATTCAGGGTAAACAACCTACCATAACATTTTCATCCGAATTTGATTTCAAAATCCCTATAATTGCTGGGTTTGGTTAATCCAAATCCACAGGCCATTATGTGTTCACTAATTCATGCACCTCCCCCTCTTCCAGGTCACTGAATCTTCACCCATACACCCATGTATGGGGAGTTAGACAGTTAATTGCTCTATTATATTATTAAAGTGAAATTAAAGGCAGCTTTATTTTACTATAACAAATATGTCATACTTACCTGCTCTGTGCATTGGATTTGCACAGAGCAGCCCCGATCATCCTCTTCTCGTGTCCACGCCAGGGCTCCTGGCCCCTCCCTCCTGCTGAGTTCCCCCATAGAAAGCTTCCGAGCCACTGCTCTGTGTGTCCATTCACATACGGAACATGGCTTGGCCATGCCCCTGCTCTCTCCTCATTGAATGTGATTAGCAGTAACGGGAGCCAATGGCTTCCAATGTTGACTCCAATGAGGGGTAAGAGACCAGGGAGAGCCGCTGCTCTCGTGCACATTGCTGGACTGAGATGGGGCTCAGGTATTAAGGGGGGGCTTGGGGGGGCAGCTGCACAGCTGCACTCATAGAATGCATGAAGGTAAAAAAAACCTTGAGCCTTTACAAAAATGTTAACAAATTCAAGTCAATGCATAACCTTTTCAATTAGTTTTTAGATTTGCTTGATGTAAATCATATTAATATGTGTTAATGTCTGTATATAAAAACCTTGTTTCTGTGTATATATTTTAATTCTTTATGTACATGAGGGCAGCCATATTTCCTTATTACATACACAGACCCTTTTTCCTGTTTTGGGGTGCTAGATAATGGTTGTAATTTGCTGATCTTTTTTACAGTGCAAGTCTATGAGTTGACCAATTAACTGAAAACAATGTGTGGATCATACTATATTAAGCAGTTAGGCAGACCCATTGTGGTGCCTGATCTCTACAATCTACAAATTCACATTTATCTTGTAAAAATGTCTCATAAATATACTCCAAGGGAAACAATGTAAAAATGCAAAAAATAATTCAAAATAAATTCAATAATTGTGAGCATGGATGAAAGGGTTAGTTTAGTAACATAGATTTGGTAGTTAAAGCTGAATTCCAGGATAAGCAAAAGTGTACTGAATACTTACTTGAATCTTGGTATGCTCAGGGCACATGTGCGGGATCGAGGAAGATGGCCGCTTAATCTCCTCGCTCCGCGCCAACGGAACAAAGAACTCTGGCTAGCACCGCACAGACCGCTCGGAGTGCCAGGAGACTCGCTCCTCCCACTGCCTGTGCATCAGGGAACCTTGTGGCATGCTGCATACACCCCGGAATCTCCGGGGAAAGCGCGCACAGAATTCGGCCTACCCTGCAGGGAGAGGGAAAGGTAAGGGCAAGATGGCGCCTGAGCCCCCCCGGAGCCAGACGACGCCTCGTGGCATTCAGACGACAGTCTGCACCAGTTTCCCTCTGCCTTTCATAGCCCCCAGGCCATGGACTCTGAGGCTTTGCTAAACAAATTCCTCTCCATTGTGAGGGATGAAATCACCATAGCCTCCTGTAAGCTATCGGCCAACCTGGTGAAGGGGTTAAAAAAACTGGGCCACCGCACTAACCAGTTAGAGCAGAGACTGGAGCTAGCCACAGTTCTAGATAGACATGAGGAAGAGGTGGATAAGCTACAAGCATCCCTTCAGGACAAGCTTGAAGATGCTGAAAATGGGGCCCGCAGGGACAACCTATGGATCTGCGGGATCCCTGAGACTATAACAGACCTACTAGGTACAGCTAAAGCAATCTTTCAAGAACGTGCATCTGATATCCCGCATGAAAGGCTGGAATTTGACAGAATACATAGGTCCTTGGTCCCCAAACCAACAGGGCCCACCCAGGGATGTTATCATCAAGTTACATTTTCATTGCACTAAGGAGAAGTTAATGCAGACCGCGAGGGAGCGCCAGGACTTGTTGTTTCAGGGTAATCCCCTGCAACTATTTGCAGATCTTTCCCCTGTCACCATTGCCAGGAGAAGGGCACTAAAGCCTTACCTGCAAATATTTCATGGGATACGTTACAAGTGGGGGTTTTCCTTTAAGTTATCCTTTACCTACCAAAGTCGCCAATACCATGCTTCCTCTCCATCTGACATGAAGCGTCTTTTCCAAGAACTGCAATTTGATCTTCCCCCCTCTCAACAGGCTGCAGCATCCTCGGCACCCCGCTCCAGATCATCGCAGCCACCTCGTGATCCATCTCAGCGGTCGCAATGCGGATCCCAAGCACTCCATTCCCTCCAAGCACAACGCTTTCAAGAAGCCTCCAATGGATGATGGTAATCGCCAATCCAAGGCGACCTGACTTAGTTATGTTTTTTTTATTTTGTGCTGATTTTTCTGCCTTTGCCTTACTGCTATACTTTGATAGGCCCTGCTGAGGCAGCTCCAGTTTGAACACTGTTTTAGACTTTTAGGTCCCGGTAGATGGACATTCCCCCTTGTTTGTTACTTTAATGGATCCTGTTTCCAGGGGAGTAAGTGCCTTCCGCTGCCCCACTAGAGAGATGGCGGCACCTGGCAGCGGTTTGCTTCTAATGGACACTGGAACTATTTGTACCCCCTCATCCAATTCCCCTGTCCCCCTTCCCCATTTATTTTTATTTTTTTCTCCCTCTCATGCGTGCAGGAGCCCCTGGTCACGGCACAGGGCTCTGAAGGAACGGCATGGGCAGCCGTTCCTTCAGAGCTCATGCGTCGATGATGTAATCGGGTGCATATATAGTAATTATCTCCTAGACGGTGCACGTTTAGGAGATATTTACAGCACCTATAGGTAAGCCTTATTATAGGTTTGCCTATAGGTACAAACGATCCATGGAAGTTTACTTCCTCTTTAACAAAGTGAGGAAATTCTCCCTTTAGCCAGCTGTCACCAGAATAGGTGTCCCCAATGGAAGATTTCTATTCACCCCATTCTGGTGACAACTGTGAAATTTTAGATTTAACAATTGCTTTCTAACTTGGCGAGAGGGCAAATCTCCCCAGCAGGGGCATAGACAGTAATACAGTTCTGACAGAGGTACAAATCCTTCTCTACTTTATCCAAAATAAAAGAAAATGCCTATAGATACACTTTAAAGTTAGAGGCAGTGAAAATGCCAGAACTAAATACCATTGGAATTCTTTTAAAATTCAATCAAACGTTCCGATTTTTAGGGACATGGGATAAAATTTGTTTTGCACTTCTCTTAAACCTTTGTAATTAAATTCACCCTGTTGGAAACCATCTCAAGGTCTGCTTGTTATGAATGTTTGCAGTTTTGTTGATTGGAATCAGCAGTGCTGGAAATAGATACAACATTTACTTGTACCATGGTGATTCTGCTCACTTGTTTTCATTTAGAATCAGAAGGATGAAATGGGAGATGATTATGAGTTCTAGATTGCATTAATGAATAATAGACATTGTGGGCAGAAATCTGTGTGCTCCAAATATCACCCACACATTCTTTTTAATACTACTACTACTTCTACTTGCCCTTTCTTACCCCGTCATAATGTCAGCTTTAAAGTAGAACTCTAGCAAAAAATAGCCTTACCTGCAATATTCTCCAGTGATTTGGTGAACTGGTTGCCTATTTGTAGTGCTTTTTTTTACACTCCATTTCTTCTGTACAGGGACTTCAAGAGGCCAGCTAGTTAAACTCCTTGTATTTAGAAAATCCATTATTGATATTGAAATGCATAAGTTTGTGTATTATATTTTAACCTAGAGTCCACATTTAAAGAAGACACTAGAAATGGCAGTACATACATTGAGATCTCTGTTGTTGAAGTACCTCAGAAATTCCAATAGCTGGGAGCTCTAGAACCCAGACTGATTTATAATGAAAACACTAACTTCAGAAAAACTGACTTTTCTATCTCATCAATATGGACCAGGTATCCATCATACTGTAGGTATGGATCAGTAGCTAGGTAAAGCAGGATAAATGGGGCACAAATGAGAAGGTACCAGGAATACTGTATTTCATACATCTGATCTCAAGCGGGGTACATAGAGGACAGAGACCAAAAACTGGAGTTAAACTGAATTATACTATATTTTTAAATAAATGACAATAACACACCCCATACCTAGTGGGATATACTAGTCCAAAGTTATGAAGTCAGCTAGACTAACTACAAGACAGTTAAAAAATCAGCTTATAAAGCATGTGCACATTATTGGAAGTGGTAAAATGCCATACTGTTTTATTGAAAGTAGAAGTAAAATAACTGCACTCAGGTGAATCTATGCACATATTAGCTGCTGACACTATGTCCTAGATACTCGGCACAACACATATAGGTATATAACAAGTGCAGCACTCACAAACTCAAAACAAAAATGATAAAAATAAATAGTAATGAAAAATAATCCTATGAATCACCTAGATCTTACCCCCAATGTCTCCCATCCAAGTATTAACCAGGCCCAAACCTGCTTAGCTTCCATGATCAGGCAAGATTGGGCACGTTCAGGGTGGTTTTGCCATAGGCCTTTCCCCCAATGTCTATTGTTAACATGTGTAATCAAAATGCTTTACATAAATTGTGATATTGTGGTAATAAACAACAACATAAATCAACAAAGTGCTTAAATCCAGGAATTAATATAGAGGCATATACAGAAGAAAATACACTAGGACAGAATAAAAAAAGAGTCCCACAAGCCATGATGAAAAAAATAGAATGAGCTTTACAGGCCGTCACCATCAAACACTTGTAAAGTCTTCCAGGTGTCATTGATCACACTGAAGGCTTAACAAATAATGCGACCCTCCATATAAGAGTGGTCACATGCGCATATTGAAATTCCCCCAGGGAGAGGGTGCTCTCTCCAGCCTCCACAGAGACACCAGTCACCATATACATCCACCACTTGTAGGGAACCTCTGTACCACTGGGAATTAGCTCAGCCTGACCGATGCACATATGATAAAAAAAAGACACTTCACATAACATAAAACCACCCAAAAACATAAAACCATAAAAGCATATCATATGGTACAGCAACATGGAATTCCAGCATCAAAGATGGCCACCGTTCCTTCGCACGTGCTCGGTAATGTGTATTCAGGTCCGCCCAACCTGTTTCATCACAAATTACATCATCAGGGTGCCCTACCTCTGTCTGTAAGTGGCTGTGCTGCTTAATGTTCATCTTTTGATACACTTTACATAGCTCATTTGGGCCAGCTTGGCCTAAACAAAATATGTCCCTCGCTAGCATGTGAGGCCGCTAGATGTGTGGTATAAACTGTATGTACAAATGTAAAAATAATATATTAAAAAGGTTTATATATCATCCACGCTCTAATAAAGGTAACACAATTCCCTAAGGAGCCAGCATTATTTGTTGCTAATATTTGGACTCATAAACTGTATGTAGCCGCGGCTACATACAGCATTCCACGCTGTGTTCCGCGTTCGAGTCGAGACTTCCAGTCTTATACCTGGAACACAGTAGAGTCTATCACAGCAGCACTCAGCCATTCAGAGTAAGCGTTGTATTCTATCAATGAATATAATGCTTTCACTGACTCAGAGGCAGGCTGATGATGTCACAACCTCTGACTCAGCCAATCAGAGAAAGCTTTGTATTGAAGCTATGTAAAGTATGTCAAAAGATGAAGTTGAGCTTTAAGCGCATCACTTCCTGTCTCTGGGTTGTTGGGTTGAAAATCACAGAAGGCAGAAGTTGAGAGGGTGAGAAAGTCTGAGACATATGACTTGTCCATGGTAGAGTTGTTGCTGAATCCAGACCAGAATACATGGATTACTAGGCAAGTGCTCCTATGTTTAGGTTTACTATTGTGGCCCATAGCTGCTAGTTGTATATGTACAGTGGATATAAAAAGTCTACACACCCCTGTTAAAATTACATATATATCTAAATACTGATGAGAGAAGCGTGTATTGTTATTATCTCATGGTTGCAATTCCAGAAAGCTAGGTCTGGGTTATTGTATGTTTGTAGTGGCCACCTGCCTGTGTATGAGTAGGTGAACCTGTTTATTGCAATAGAGTTTATATACTGCTCCTGTTATTTTAGTTAACCCTGTTCCTTCTGGTCTGAGATTCTATAGCTAGTTTTAGCTTAGGGCTCGATAACCAGGATAGCCTAGAGCCATGATAAGCATGACAGCTACTTGCAACATGCATCTGGAGGTATCTTTATTATTAACTATTGTGGCATTATGAAAGGCAAGGTGATTGATGAACGTTATGTTTCACCTTAGGAAACGAAGGTGGAATCCGGTTCGGGTTTTACCAGCCACCTTGGCAGGGTTTGTTCCGGACCACCAACAGTTCCACTTGTGTCCACCAACAGGTGGTATAAAGGAAGCAGGTCTGGATCAAAGGATTGCTCTTGACTTGGACTCAGGAAGTCAAAGCCTGAGAGAGCTGCTGAACTGAACTTTGCTTTGTGACTGAAACAAAAAGTTTTGCATTATCTTTGTTTTGTGGGTGACTGGGAAAAGCCCTTCTCCTGTGAGTTAGGAAAACTGGATATGTTTAATTAATGTCTGGATGGCAAGGTTTTATTTTCTGTTTTGTTTATTTGATTTTACATGCAATCTTGTAAATAAACATCAGACCTATGTATGCGTGGGTATTTCAGAAAGCGTAAACTATTTAGAGTGCCTCATCCCGTAATTGAATACCATGGAAAAAAAGGAAAGGAATGGGACTATAGTGGTTTAAAATTAGAAGGCGTTTTCCACATGATGATTAAAATTTACAAAATGTATTAGTACAAATTTAAAAATGGTATCACCAATAAGAATAGAACATTGCAGCTCAAAAGCAAATATATAGCCCTTAATTCATGAAAATCAGTGCGTATAAAGGTCCCAAAATGTTTTGTCCTGTCATTGGGCTTGCTCAGGGAACGCCATCCTCTATACTTTGCTTAATTTGTCTGGTAATGAGAAGATACATGAGAGCACATAAGTAATATCATTGTTGTGGTTTTCATATACAACCATATACATATGTATACACATTTCAATCAGGCCACTGCAACCCAGCAGGAGAACAATCGCCAGCCACAGGAAACCAATCACCAGGTCACACAGGCCATTGCAGCGCAGCAGGAGGCAAATCGCCAGCAACAGGAGGCAAATCGCAAGGCCATTGCAGCCCAGAAGGAGGCAAATCGCCAGGGAATTGCAGCCCAGCAGGAGACAAGTCGCCAGTTTGCAGAGGCTCTGGTGGAGTTAAAGAAGGTGTCCACAGGTCCTTTGTCAGTGGAACAGAAAATGGTGCATGCCAGCTATTAGCTTCAGAAGATGACACCTGCAGATGTTGTGGAGGCTTACCTAGCAACTTTTGAAAGAGTCGCTGTTCGAGAAGGATGGAAAAAAGAGCAATGGGCAGGACTACTAGCACCCTTCCTGGCAGGAGAACCCCAAAAGGCCTATTATGACGTGGCAATAGTTGCTGCCCAGGATTATGAGACACTGAAAGCTGAGATGCTTGCATGCATGGGTGTCACCATTGTAGTCCGGGTTCAACTGGAGCATCGGCGGTCATACAGTACTGACAAGCCACCCCGCTCATAAATGTTTGACTCAATATGTCTCACCAAGAAATGGCTTCAGCCAGAGACATTGCCGGGCCCTAAGATTGTGGAACGTGAGGTCATGGACCGTATTTACGTGCGCTCCCTGCCACTTTGAGGAAGTGGGTCAGCCATGGGGCATAAGACTGCAAACCAGCTGGTGGACCTGGTGGAGAGGTATACTGCTGCCAAGGACTTGTTGAACCCAACCGTGCCCCACTCCAATGTCTCTAGGGGTGAAAAATCACCCAGAGGATCCAGTAAGACTGTTCCAGGGTTCAAGGACGTGGGGAAAAATGACAAGACTGTTGCCACAGATAATGAGACTATGGGCTCAGGACCAAGAGACTAGCTGAATAGGTCAGAAAGGTCTCTGAGGCTGTTTAGAGGTTTGGGTATATAACACATAAAATGTTATCGCTGCCATGTGTTTGGTCATATTGCTAGTAACTGTTCCCTAAATAATGAACCAATACAATGTGATAATGCTTACTTGAAAAAACGCATGTATCTTTTTGCACAGGTGGCATGTACTGTAACATGTCAGGAATGCATGGAAAAACAAATGTGTGTAATTTCAGTTGATGGAAAGCCATTCACGGTTCTGCTAGATTCGGGTAGTGTGGTGACATTAGTCAAAGGTGATTGTGTAAATCCCGCAAAGTTACACCCTAGCACTATTGTGGTTATTTGCATACATGGTGAAACACGTGACTACAGGACTGCTGTGGTTGAGATTGATACCCCTTGGTGACACATTCAGTATGGGTGGTACCCTCACTGTTTCATGAAGCCCTAGTAGGGAGATATTTTTTTGGAGTTTATGGGAAAACAGAAGGAGTCGGGAGGACAGAGCTCCCCCTGTTGAGGAAACATCGGAACTCACTCCGGACCCTTTTGATTACAAAATTGAAAGGGAAACTGTTGGCATGTCCGAGGAAGGAGAAGATCCTTTTCCTTTTTCTGTAATGGCTGGGGAAGAGAAGGAGGAGCTGGAATCCAGGCCCCAGCTGGAGGTTAATGAACCAGAAATTATCTCTGACTCTAATAGTGAGAGTGGACAGAATGCGGTGCCTGACTTAGAGGTCAGGAAAGATGATTTTTGTACGGAACAACTAAAAGACGCCACACTCAATAGAGCCAGAGAAAACATTAAAATGATAGATGTGGAACCTGTTGAGCCTAATTTTGGAGTGTCTTTTTCCTACATGGCTCTTAAAAATAACTTGCTGTTATATATTACACCAGGCATATTTGTCACCAGTGAGACTGTATGCCATGCGTCGCATCCCTACACCTGATTGTACCAGATGTACCCACCAAAGAGCTGATTTCAATCATATGATGTGGCTGTGTCCGGTAATAGCTACTTACTTGAAAAAAATAGTTGAGGCGCTGTCCCAGGTTCTTTCCCTGCCGGTCCCATGCACCCCGCGGATATGCTTGTTGGGTATTCTGGATGAGGAACAATGGCCTAAGTTCACTAGAATTCTACTGAAGGAAACTCTTTTTATGGCACGAAAAGCCATTGCTCTCACGTGGATCCAGCCTGCTCCTCCATCTATTCACCAGTGGCTGCAGATGGTGAACCAGGTCTTACCATTTGAAAAGATTATATTTGAACATAGAGGTTGCCCTTCTAAATATAACAAGGTCTGGGACCCGTGGTGCTCTTCTACCCTCACCATCATGAATACATGAAAGATCGGACTAAGCATGACTGTAGTGATGATGTTCTGTCTTTACCGTGATATCATACTGTCTAACGTATGCTTTTTTTATACCTGTGTTAGTGGATACATGCTCGACCTAGTACCCTATATAAATGTGTGGTCCATATGACTGTTACATTGAACCTTCTTAAGTTGTCGGAATGTACTGATACACTGTACTATATTTGTACCTTGTTTGAGCTGTTATATGTCTGGACATGTGGTCCATTGCGTTTTCTTTGTATACACTTTTTCAATAAAGAGTTTAAAAAAAAAAAAAACTTGCTGTATCAGACAGTAAAGCAAGGGAAGGAGGGGGTAGATCAGCTAGTGGTTCCCAAACACTATTACCGGATGGTATTAGATTTAGCCCATGATCATATGATGGGTGGACATCTGGGTATAGAGAAAACTAAGGAGAGAATAACCCAGAAATTCTTTTGGCCCGGGTTATATGCAGATGTCAAAGAATATTGTGAGTCATGCCCAGAGTGTCAGTATTCTGCGCCATCCCACATTTTCGCAGTCCGCTGGTACCGTTACCAACAGTTTTATGCCTTTTGAAAGAATTGTCATGGATCTGGTGGGACCAGTAGTAAAGTCTGCCCGGGGCCATCAATAGAAGAAAGAAGCGGCACATCCAGATAATTTCCAGGCCTTATTCGGGTCAAGGGCACCACAAATACCAGCAAGCAGTCCGTAGACGCGTTTCACACACCAGTCGCGTGCTTAATCATTACAATGACAAGTCTCAGTGAAACCTATAGACCCGCCACATGGCCACCACACCCTCAAAGGGGCGGAGCCAGGTCACGAAGCAGGCAAACAGGTGTACACCTTGATCAGAGAAGGGTGTGTACCTGATCAGCAGCATTGGGGAAAGAAAAAAAATACACTTATATATCCAGACAAAATAATACATTTATATATACAGAAAAACGATTCTATCCGACATACACCAACCAATATCAAATGGTCGACACGACCATCCCCCATCAGCTGTGAGGCAGGCACACATCCCAATGTGAATGAAGTCCACACAGTGCTACTGATAAAAACCTATAAATAACAAACAGACAGAGACAAGCGCAACAATGTGTGAACTTCAGGGTCCGACAGACCCCAAGCAAATACACAAAACACTGTTACATATACATCTCATTTGCAGGTATTCAATATGAATGCAAGACAATTTGTGCCATATATATTATCAAAACACGAGTACAAAAACCAATGCACAAAAAAAACCAAAATAGTTAAAAACAATGCAACATCTCCATAGACGTTAACCCCTGTACGATCACACATGATCAGACTATACAGATAGGAGCTTATAGGCATGTAAGCATGTAAACATGGGGGGAGCGGATAGAAACAAATCTTAGCCTCTCCAAAAGAAGGGTTATGGGAGAAGAAATATATCCTAAGACACCTAAGGCAAATGGAAAGACCCTTGACAGAGAGATCCCTCATCCCATACCCAGCCAAGTCCCGCTTAAGTCCGCCGATCCCAATTTGGTCGGCCCATCTGTGGCTTTTCATGGCGGTGGAGTGGTATACCCCAAGATCAAAGGCCACCCAAAAGCACCTACCTAGTGTTACCATGAGGCCAGCAGACCCCACAGAGCCAATTACCACTCGGGTCTGCCGATCCCAATTTGGTCGGCCCATCTATGATCCCCATAGAGGTAAAAAGAGTGAATTAGACTTAGATACTCAAACAAGATGGATAAAGATGTCTAGAATGACCCAACCGTATCCATCCTGTCCCCTCAACCACTAATGCTATTTCAGAGGGGAGCCAACTATAGCACACATTGTATGCTATAGTTAAGTAAACCGAGTATCCCCAATACACCACATATAAGGGGGGGACACTAGGATGGGGCCCCATTTGTGTATAGACATATGCAACAAAGAGCGGGGATCATGGGGGACCTTAAGGGTACCCATCACTAAACATAAATAGATCCCACAGTACAACTAGATGTGCACCAGCACAGAGGAGGCATCCAAAAGGAACCACTCTACCTGCCAGAGAGAGGAACAACAGAGCAATATAAGATGTACATTCACAAGAAACCCCTCACCAACATGTGGTTATTGATATTAGAAAAAGCAGTCCCATTCCTCCACTATCTATAAAATTGTCTCACATCCAACTCAAAGTTGAGTCCGATCGGGATGCGAGTCTGGAGAATAAAAATCCAATATACCTCTCTCTGGCAGAGGGTCCTAAAGGTGTTCCCACACCTCTTATGTGTGAGGACCTTTTCTATCACTTGAACCCCCATTGCAGAGGTGTCCCCATTGTGGTACTGGTTAAAGTGCCTAGCCACATTTGTGGAAAGACACACATCTAGATAACACATGGTTTGATGGTCAGCATTGCCTGTAAAACCCAGGTTAAGGGTGTTGTTATTGAAATATTCCAGCAGAGGGGGCAACAAATCCACCCCCCCCCCCCACGTATAATAAGGAACAGATCATCTATAAATCTCAAATACAAGATAACGGACGATCTGAACGGGTTCCTACCTCCAAAGATGTGGGACCTCTCCCACCACCCCATATAGAGGTTTGCCAGGGAGGGTGAAAACTTGGCCACCATGGCTGCCCCACACCTCTGGAGGTAGAACGACCCATCAAAGACATTATGTGACAGAGATATTCTAATACCTCCGTAATGTACAGCCTATGCTCCACTCCCAAATCTGTCAATAATTTCAAAAAGAACAAAACCGCTGTTATGGCTAGTTCATGGGGGATCGATGAGTATAGGCTACTAACATCGCAGGTAACCCATGCAAAATTATCCTCCCATTCCAAATATTGTACTACATGGTAAATGGTTGGTGTCTTTTAAATATCCTGGGAGGCGGCTGACCAGGGGCTGTAGTTGACCATCCAGCCATTGACCCAGCCTTTCATTAAGGGAATTAATCCCTGAGATGATAGGTCTACCCCGTAGTGGTGTTAACCCCTTGTGTGTCTCCGGTAGAAAATAAAATGTTGGCAACACTGGGTGTCTTGGTACAAGATCCTCAACCTCCCTTTCATTGAAAATCCCAGTTCTATGTCCTTTATGCACTAGTTGGGAGACAACAAACCTATAGTTGTTTGTGGGATCACCCCTCAGTTTGGTGTAAGTACTCACATCTGATAATTGGTGGATGGCCTCCTGTGTGTAATCAGTGGTGTTTGATACTACAATCAGGCCCCCCTTGTCAGAATTTTTGATAGTAATAGTCTCATCCCCCATCAGTGTGTCCAGAGCAGCCCATTCTTTTTTGGTGAGGTTATCCCGCCAAACAGTGTCCCCCCTAGCCACTTTTTCAGCCAAAAGGGTCAAGTCACTTTCCACGGCCTTTTGACTTGTTGAACCTATCCGTACTCCACTCCAATGCCTCTGTGGAGGCACTCCGTACTCCACTCCAATGCCTCTGTGTTCCAGGGTTCAAAGACGTGGGGAAAAATTACAAGACTGTAGCCACATATAATGAGGCTATGGGCTCAGGACCTAGAGACTGGCCGAATAGGTCAGAAAGGTCTCTGATGCCGTTTAGAGGACTGGGTATAGAACACATAAAATGTTATCGCTGCCATGTGTTTGGTCATATTGCTGCTAACTGTTCCCTAAATAATGAACCAATGCAACGTGATAATGCTTACTTGAAAAAAACGCATGTATCTTTTTGCACAGGTGGCATGTACTGCAACATGTTAGAAACATATGGGAAAACAAATGTGTGTAAATTCAGTTGATGGAAAGCCAGTCACGGTTCTGCTAGATTTGGGTAGTGTGGTGACATTAGTCAAAGGTGATTGTGTTAATCCCACAAAGTTACACCCTAGCACTATTGTGGTTATTTGCATACATGGTGACACACATGACTACAGGACTGCTGTGGTTGAGATTGATACCCCTTGGTGACACATTCAGTTGGGGTGGTACCCTCACTGCTTCATGAAGCCCTAGTAGGGAGAGATTTTCCCCACTTTTGGAGTTTATGGGAAAACAGAAGGAGTCGGGAGGACAGAGCTCCCCCTGCTGAGGAAACACCGTAACTCACTCCGGACCCTTTTGATTACAAAATTGAAAGGGAAACTGTTGGCGTGTCCGAGGAAGGAGAAGATCCTTTTCCTTTTTCTGTAATGGCTGGATAAGAGCAGGAGGAGCTGGAATCCAGCCCCCCAGCTGGAGGTTAATGAACCAGAAATTATCTCTGACTCTAATAGCGAGAGTGGACAGAATGCGGTGCCTGACTTAGAGGTCAGGAAAGATGATTTTTGTACGGAACAACTAAAAGACGCCACACTCAATAGAGCCAGAGAAAAAATTAAAATTATAGAAGGGGAACCTGTTGAACCTAATATAGGGGTGTCTTTTTCCTACATGGCTCTTAAAAATAACTTGCTGTATCAGGCGGTAAAGCAAGGGAAGGAGGAGGTAGAGCAGCTAGTGGTTCCCAAACACTATTCCTGGATGGTATTAGATTTAGCCCATGATCATATGATGGGTTGAAATCTGGGTATAGAGAAAACTAAGGAGAGAATAACCCAGAGATTCTTTTGGCCTGGGTTATATGCAGATGTGAGTCATGCCCACCAGAGTGTCAGTATTCTGCGCCATCCCCCATTTTCGCAGTCCGCTGGTACCGTTACCAACAATTTTATGCCTTTTGAAAGAATTGTCATGGATCTGGTGGGACCAGTAGTAAAGTCTGCCCGGGGCCATCAGCGCATACTGGTAATACTGGATTATGCCACACGGTATCCTGAAGCCATTTCGTTACGTAATACCTCAGCCAAAACTAAAGAGCTTTTCAGGTATTTAGTCGTGTGGGTATTCCAAAAGAGGTATTAACGGATCAGGGCACCCCATTTATGTCCCGAGTCACTTGGGACATGTGTAAATTGTGTAGAAAGCTGCTAGCTGAGGGGCACTTGATAGGAGGGAGGGGCCAGGAGCAGCAAAGAGAGACCCAAGAAGAGGAGGATCCACGCTACTCTGTGCAAAATCAACTGCACAGAGCAGGTAAGCATGACATGTTTGTTATTTTAAAAAAAGAATGAAAAAAAAAACAAGACTTTACAATCACTTTAAAGTAATTTTGATGAATAATACTATTTATCTCTTTTAGAGTTTAGAAACATTTTCATTGCCTGAATTTAATTGCTAAATTACCTTTGCCAACCAATTTAGTCATGGCTGGGAATTCTGTATGCCCATTATACTTATTTCCAATCGGATAACTTGATGTACTGCTTCAGAATGCCCAATGTGCAGCATCTATCTTATCTTCTCATATACTTTTCTCATTTACTTTATTAATCCCCATTTTAATACCCATTTATTGCACTTTGATCACTTATTGATCATACTTCTATGACATTTGTATCTATAAATCAATCTGTATCTAGTGTATCTATTAGTCTGCCACTGACATCCAGACATTCAGCAATTACTAAAAAACTTTATAAACCTGATCACCTTCCCTGAAAATTCTGTCAATAGCCCATTTCTTCATTCTACAATGATTTTGTGTTACAAGGGGTCCTTCAAATCATTTGAATTTTTGTCGAGTTTAGCAAAATTTCTGTAGCATATTGTTACATTGTATTATACAGACACAACATCTGAAATATTAAAGCAGTATCTTGATCATTAAGTTACAAAAAATGATGGAACTGAGTTAGAAAAGAATCCAGGCAAGCAACTAAATTAGGCTTGTTTACTTTAGAAGTGGCGCCTACTAGGTGATTTAATTAACTTGTATAAATATATAAGAATCTCTGCAGACTAGTTCATCATCTGCACAATTCATCTATAATGATTTTGGGTAAATGCCCACTGTGTTGTTAATTCTCACTAATGTGAAAGCTTTTGCAGGGATGTGCTATTATGTTATTTGTCTGCAGAAGCAAAGTAAAGGTATCTATAGGTGCTAGTTGCGCCATGTCTAATAAAAGTGGTTTTGCTGTTTGAATAGTAATCATTGTTTGGGGGTACAGATGATCACAGCAGTTAACCTAAAGGCACCAATACTAGGTTGGAATCCTGTTGGCTGTGTTGGCATTTTTTGGCTCATTCCTCATATTTACACACGACTGGAGCAGCTGTGCATAGCAACCAATCACCTTCTAACTTTCATTTTCAAAGCAACTAAATAAGCAGAAAGCTGATTGGTTTATTGATTACTATATACAGCTGCTCCAGACTCAATCCAGTGCCTTAGCTGTAGAATATAATTAATAGTGTGTGTTTGTAATAATGTGTGCATCAAGGATACGACTTATGCTTTGTTTGTAGAATTGTTCTAAAGAAGAAATGCCTGTTCTATATTTGATAAGTATTCTTGGTTAGAATATTAACAGAACTGCTTGTATTAGTCTCAGAGTTATACTGCTGTCCTAGTGCTGAGGTCTTGTATATTATGTTTCTTTGGTGTCTTGCCAGGCTGTCACAACGTGTTTTATGTCTACATGTTTAGTGAAAATTTCAAATAAAAAGGAATTTCCACAAAAAAAAGAGGCAATGCCATATACTTATCTGGGCATAAAGTGTTTAGATTGTCATCACAAATCTTGCCTTTTTGTGCCAATTGGTCTGTGACTTATAAATAATGAAGCCATATAAAGCCAGACAATTAGCATATTCAGAACAAGGTATTTAAAAAAAAAAAAAAAGTTTCTCTGAATTAAATTGTAAGCCAAAAGTGGACCCTTATTTCAGACCCCCTTGTGCAGCAAAACATAGGGATCAGGACACCTGCAAGTCATGGTCCATTTATGTGCACTATTTTTTCTGTGAGAGAGAGAATCATTCTAGTTTCACTTGCTGTCCTGTGGCCACGTTGGGCAGATTTTCTTTAATTTCTTCTCTCAGTGATACATAGTCACTAGGACAGAAACTGAGGGTGATTTTCCAAAGACAGACATACACAGAAGAGACTGTTTCCCGTGATTGATGACTTATCTTTACCATAATGCTGGTGCTTGTTTTTAATGGGCCTTGCTGAAGTTGAATTCATACACAATAAATTAATGACAAATGAACTTCCAAGTACAGAGTCATAGGACAGAAGTAAAGACTATTCATTCCACCCTCTATCTGGCACAGGAAATAAGGGTAATGATTCTAACACTTCCCCACTCTATTCAAAACTGAGATAAAACATTTGACTGAAGGTCTTTTTTATGTAATATTATAACAAGAATTACACAGGTCAATACTTCAAGCCCAGCTCCAGACAACGATTTTTACTTTGTCTTCGATAGAATTAAGAAGAATTCAAATGTCTGTCAGGTTTTTATTGCTGCCTGCTTCCTCCTTATTTTTGGAAATCCTTTTTTTTTGTGGAATTCCTTTTATTGTCATTTTTCAAGTAATACCACATTACCAATACCAACAGTAAAAAAGTATAGCAGTATGAAAGGAAGTAAAGAGCACAGGTACATATTGTTCCCTCATGGGAGATGCATTATATCTGGAAATTGCATTACAAAAGTAAGGGCCTTCAAGTTTAATACCCAAACTTAGAGACTTGAAGCAGGGTACAGCAGGACCCATGGCCTATTCATTAGTCCCATAGAAACTGCATCTCGGTAAGTTAGAAGTAAAAGCAAACGAATGAAGTAGGAGATCAGACTGAGGTGTGGAAGAGAAATAAGGGTGAAAGGAGAGACGGCCTGTATCCAAATGGTACGTGAGGAAAGAAAGAAAAGAAAGAGAAAGAAATTGAGAGAATTTACAATAATTAGGTAATTATAGCAACATACAACTTAACAATAAAGGAAAATGAGATGAGTCTGCAATCCATTTTATGCATTGTTTGGGGCTGAAACCTTGGAGGGTACATGTATTGGTATTGATACTTCACCATTATACCTTAGCAAAAGATCATTTGGTGTTTCAGAGATTGTTGTGATAGGAAAGTCAAGAAGTCACAAACTAAGGTAACATACAGTGTAGGCCATGAAGGCTTTAAGCAGCATCATCAATCAAGGTAGAATAATATATTCAGGAAGCCCAAATCTTATAAAATGCATCATATTTATCCTGTCCCGTTAGAATCCACCTTCATTACTGCATCTACTTTTCCAACCAAGTAGTGTAGGACATGAAGCCTACCTCCAAACACGTGGAATTAGTCCTTTTGTGATGTTCAGGAGGTGTGGGAGTACACTGTTTTGAATGGATTTAATAGAAGAGGGAGTATCGTGGAACAAAAGTTGTATTGGGTCAGGCCTAATTGAAGAGAGAGAGAGACACACATTGTATTGTGACAGTAGGGAGACTTCCTCACCATCAGAATACAAGGATCAGCGCTGCAGGCTATAGCCAGCAGCACTGATTGAGCAGGGAAAATCTGCCAGGGTGATTGTACAGAAGTCGATCGGTAGATTGATTTCTGTACAACCACAGTGTCCATACATGAATTGAAATTTGGCCAGTCCCTGCTGAACCGGCTGAATTTCTATCCTTGCATGGCTAGCTTTACTTTCATTTGAAATGGCGATCCAACAAAATATTTGAAATCTGGATTTCATTCTTTTCAGGTCAGATTGGTTTAGCTATATTGTCTACATGAAGAGAATGAAAGAATCCAAGAAAAAAAACATGGAAGCAACAGGAAGAAAGCCTTCAAACATGAGAGTCAGCATGTTTTTTGTCATCTTAACTATGTCTCTATTTTGATGGACAGAAACAAATACTTGAACTTCCAGCAACAGAGTTAATGTAAGAATAATTACCGACAAAGACTGTGTGTAGAAAAATATACAATGAGGAAGCAAGTAGTCTTATATAACACAAATATTTACAAAACCATTTTCATCATTCTGTATTGTACTTCTAACAGCATTCTGAAGATTGTGGGTTTTATTTATAAAGCCTGCTAAAATAAGAACTGTGTATTGGTTACAGAAATCAAATTAATTCATTCCCTGACTGTCAATTTTTAGGTCAGACTTAAAGTGAACATATGGGCAAAATCAAAACATTTGTCAAAAGCATCAATGTCTATCTCTGAGGACAGGATCTGTATCTCATTTCTTCCTTATTAAAGGCAAAGAATTGAATTGTTGATTGGCATATTTTTCATTTAAACATTTGCTTCAACTGTTTACCTGAATCAATCCTTAGTACGTTATCCTAAGGTAGAACTTTGGCCTCTGATCCAAAATAAAATATGATATTGCACTTTATGATACTACGTGCATTTACAGTTTTCTTGGATTCCACCTGCAACATCCTACAAATACCTGTTTAGCTTTGTCAGTGAAGTTCATTCATGGAATATGCCTGTGATGGGATGACAATGCTCATGAATTTAGAGCAGAGTTGCAACTCTTTCAGCACCTGGCCACACCTAGTCCTGCACACTGCTTTCTGGATTGGCAGCACTGCTCTCTGTTGCTGAGACCCTCCAACTGAGAGTTCCAGGGCAGAGGCAGCATGAAAAGCACAAATGAAGAGTTGTCTCAATCAGGGGAAGTAAGCAATTTTTTTCACTTTATCAGGTTTGAGTATCACATAGTAACTGCATTTGGGACTTGTTTAGACTTGCATATGGGACCCTGGAGATGTATATTAGGGTAACCATATATAGGTCAAGGTTGCAAATACAAATTTTAAAAGTAAACCTGATCATGATACTTGGCCCTATGCCTTCCTCTAACCTTACATAGTTACATAGTTAGTCTGGTTTAAAAAAGTCCATCTAGTTTAAACAATAAAAGGGATAAAAATATATACAATTCTATGTACAGTACACAATCCTATACACACAGTTGATCCAGAGGAAGGTACCCCCCCCCCCCCTCCAGCAAAGCATGATCCAGTTTGCTCCAGCAGGGGAAAAATCCTTCCTGATTCCCCAAGAAGCAATCAAATATTCCCTGGATCAACTTTACCTATAAATGTTAATATCCAGTTATGTTATGTATTTAGGAAAGAATCCGGGCCTTTTTTTGAAAGCACTCTACTGAACTGGACAGAACCAGCTCTTCAAGGAGTCTATTCCACATTTTCACAGTTCTTACTGTGAAGAAACCGTAAATGTAGGTCCTGACCCTAAGCCTAATTGTACCTCAAGTCTTAACCACCATGAACCTATATAACTCCAAAGCTAAAGTAGCAACAAACTATCAAGCCAAACTTCACCTTACTGGGACAGTGCCTTTTTGTGCCCCCTGTATTGAGATTTAACAAATTGCCATCCAGTGCAACACAATTTAAATTGCGCCAGTCTTTATACTTTTTTAATTACAAACTTCAATGCTGCATTGAAAATGTAACAATGTGTGAATAAGATCACTACAGTTATTTTTAAAAATGTTTTAGGGTATTATTTTGGTGCTCAATGGTATTGAGGACTAACAGCTGTAAATCCAGACAGGCATAGCAGTTAGGTTTGTGGATTTTTAGAAGTTGCCTTTGTGCAGTCTTACTGCTCTAGACCAGAACATTGGATACTGAATGAATGAACTTCAATGTGCATGCACCAGAGTTACGTAATTCCCTGTCAGTCAATAAAGATGGCCGAAAGCTTCAGAAGAAGATGTCAGCACCATAGGCAGACTTTAGTTAGGCATCACAATACCTCATCTGAATACTTTTTCTATGTCTATGTTCTATGTCAAAGCTCCATTACTCCTACTTATTCCTATTTATCCTTGTGTCTGGTGAGTGGAAACTATTCTCCTTGCTGACAATGCCTCAACAATGCTAGGAGTTATGACACTAGTGGAAAGATATTGCAGCTTCCTAAGATTCCTCTTCTTTATGGGAACTGACAGGAACCTTTGCTGCATGATGTAATTCCTCTGGGAACATGTGCCCATCCTCTCGGGGGAACCAGTTGGGGTACTGGAACCAGAACATTGCCCTTAGACAAGGACTGTCCCTTGCTTAGATATATGACATGGGCATCCTGAGTTAGAATGAACTGAAACTGTGTCAGTAATGAACTGTGAAAGACTGAGATCTGTTAACTCTGTACCTGCAAAAAAGTTTAGTAAAAGTTTTTAAGTTACTAAGCGCCTGGTCTGAAGTTCCTGCATATCAAGAGGAATAAGTGTGAAGTGGGTCTTCAAGAATTGGCTTAATGCTAGTAGCATGTCACTGGGAGAGAGGCAACATCAAACCTGGGCTGGAGAGTGGAATAGGGGCTCTGCAGTATCCCCTCAAACGTGCTACACCATGGAAGGAAGTCTGTGTACAGCTAGTCAAGTGTAATGTCACTGTGAAGTGAATGAAACACAAAGGGGCTGACTTACTAAAGCTGTACAGTGCAAAAAACGGTGCAGCTGTGCATGGTAGCCAATCAGCTTCTAACCTCAGCTTGTTCAATCAAGCTTTGAAAATAAAACATTGAAGCTGATTGGTTTCTGTGCAGAGCTGCAACAAATTTTGCACTTTCAAGCTTTAGTAAATCAACCCCAAAGAGTTACTTGTGCCATGAAATGTTCTGGCATCTAAGTTGGAGTGCCGCCTTAATGCAGATTTCTCATGACCGCACTGTTGAGCACTAGCGAGTGAAGAATCTAGAGTTCCCTTTTAGCTCTTATGCCTATCTTGAGGGAGACAGGCATTACTATATGTAAGTAAAGAGGGTTTCCTTTTCAAGAAGCTGAGCAAAACACCTGGTGTTTGGATATTTTATGGACATTTTTTTGTGATGATTTATTTGATGTGCATGTGATATTCACACGATGTTGATTTAATCACTTATTTAGTCACCAGTGGTAATATATATGCATTTTTTTTATTCTATGCATATTAGAGCAATTGATTTTTTACATCTTAATTATATATTTGGGTTGACTCAACATTTTAGGTGATAGGGTTTCTCTTTGTATTTATTATTGTTTGTTAATTTGGAAATACACATTTTTGTGCCAAGCAGCTTATTGGTATTTTTCCTGCCCACAGTGATTTTCACTCTTATTTTCTGTACATAACCCCCCCCCCCCAAAAAAAAAACAATTGATTAATCTATCTCTAGCACCGGATTCCTTGTGGCTGTCTGGGGATTCAAACACAATCCTGTTGTTCTGCAGCTCCAGGCTGCATCCCCAGGGGCCAAGGGCAGTAACACTTGTTTTAGAAATTAGCATCTGTTCTATGCAGAAATTGTGTGTGGAGTTATCTCCTGTCTGGCTGAGTCTATATAGTCCTGGCAGAGGAACAGAACAGGTGGGACACATAGGAGAGGGCACACAACGCAAAGAAATAAGCAAACCACTAATAAAAAAAAAGCCATTGAAGAGGTCACTACAGCAACTGGGTATGTTGGGATTTAATATGCTCTCAAATTCAGCTCTGTTTGTCAACTTGTTGATGATTTAGCCACCTTAACAGCAAATATATTCAGCTAGAAGGTATGCCCCCTCCTTCTTTAAAGCTGATCTCCAGGTTTCCTGTAATTTTAAATAGTTTGTTTGGACCAGGCTGGTCCAAATAAATGTTTTCCTTCACTAAGTGCTATATGAACTGTATGTAGCTTAAAGTATAAGGAAAAGCAAAACGTTTTTTAGTTTTGGATAGAGTGGAGAGGGATTAGAACGCTTATCAGTTTTTATTGCTGTCTGTGCCCCCTTTAAGGAGATGCACCCCATTTGTCCTGTTTACTATAACCATTAAAAGAGAAAGTAAAAGAAAATCCTAAATATTGGGTTGTCCCCAGAAAAGTATTAGAGGAGAAATCTTTCAATGGGGACACTAGTTCTGGTGACCTGGGGTTCTCCAAAGATCTCCCTTAATTCACAGGGATTTCCTCTCACTTCTTGTTTGGCTATGGGGCAGGAAATGAAAGTAAATCTCCGCAATGGGACACAGATGGCAAAAAAAACCTGACAGGGATTATAACCCTCCCTTCATTCTATCCAAAATGAAAAAATATTTTTCCTATAGTTCTACTTTAAGCTACATACAATAAAAAGTGCTGGGTTCTGGCTGTGAAATAGTGACTTCCCGTCTCACACCTGGAACAAAACAGAATTGCTCTGAGCATCACTCAGCCATTCATAGGCAGCTTTGTATTCTGTGAATGAATACAAAGCTTCCTCAGTTTGGTCGAGTCAGAGATCGTGATGTCATCAGCCCACCTTTCCACCTCAGCCAATCAGAAGAAGTGTTGTATTCATTCACAGAATACAAAGTTGCCTATGAATGGCTGAGTGCCGCTCAGACCAATTCAGTTTTGTTCCAGGTGTGAGACAGGAAGTACTGAAGCTACATACAGTTCATGCAGCACTTAGTGAAGGAAATTGTTTTTGTGGAGCAGCTTTATTCAAATGAACTATTTAAAGTGACAGGAAACCTGGAGATCAGCTTTAAAGTGGATGTAAAGCCTCACATGTACTCAGTGAAGTGAAGAGCCGCAGATGATACACAGCGATGAAGCAAATCTCCCTACATACGTTTTACATGCATATCTGCTGCCTCTAGCTTGCTATATTCTATATTATAAAGTGCACATCGTGTTAGAAATGTTCTCTTCCTGTTCAGCACTGGGAGTGTAGTCTTGGCATACACTGTGTGACAGCTGGTTGGAGGAAAGGCACACACCCCCTCTCCACATAGGCAGAGGAAGGAAGGAAGGAATGTGCTGTGAATAGACCAGCTCTCTGCTATTCTATTTATAGCACCCACCCTGGCACAGGTTGGTTTCATCTCGGATAAGAAAACACTACAGATATATGTCAAATTTCATGAATAAGGTTTAAATTCACTTTAAGTCATGTACAGTATACAACGATCAGCCATGACATTAAGGCCACTGACAGGTAAAGTGAATTACATTGATTATCTCATTACAGTGGCATCTGAAAGTAGGTAAAATATTTTAGGCAGCAAGTGAACATGTTGACCATGAGGTTGATGTGTTGAAAGCAGAAAAAATGGGCAAGCATAAGGATTTGACAAGGGACATATTGTAATGGCTAGACCACTGGGTCAGAGCAATTCCAAAACTGCAGTTCTTGTGGGATGTACATGGTCTGCAGTGGTCAGGGTCTAGTAAAAGTGGTCCAAAGAAGGAGAACTGATGACAGGGTCATGGGCGGCCAAGGCTCATTGATGCATATGAGGAGCGCAGGCTGGCCCGTGTAGTCTGATCCAATAGCAGAGCTACTGTAACCCAAATTGCTAAAAAGGTTAATGCTGGTTCTGATAGGAAGGTGTCAGAATATATAGTGTGTCTCAGTTTGATGTGTATGGGGCTGTGTAGTTGCAGACCGGTCAGTGTACCCATGCTGACCTGTTTCCACAGCCAAAAGCACCTATAATGGGCACAAGCATTAGAACTGAACCGTGGAGCAATGGAAGAAGGTGGTCTGGTCTGATGAATTAAAATATGGTGTGAGAGAAAACAACAAGTTTAAGATATTAACTTGGCCTCCAAATTCTCCAGATCTTAACGCAATCGAGCATCTGTTGGATATGCTGAAAGAAGAAGTCTGAACCATGGCAGACACACCCCACAACTTACAGGACTTAAAAGATCTGCTACTGTTGGCTTGATGCCAGATACCACAGCATACTTTCAGAGGTCTAGTAGAGTCCATGCCTCAACTGGTTATGGTCAGTGGTCATACATTTATGGCTGATTAGTGTATGTTCTTATTTGTTTTTGTCAAACGGAATTGTGCAGGTACATCAGATCAGAGAACGTTCTCTCTGCAAGCATGTAATGTTATAACAACTACAGCTGAGAGCTCATAATACTACTACTGATGTCATGCTGTAAGTGGCCACTGACTTTCAAAGTACCCTTTCGGCCTCCACTGACCTCTAATGTACCACTCCAGACTCCATTGATCTCTAGTGTACCCCCCCCAGCCACACCTGGTCCCTGTTATATATACGCAATTTTGTGTGTTACATAGACCTGATGTTATGTTCATAACAGTTGCCAGTTTCTGTGTAGTTGGCAAACATTTTAATGAAGTTCTCCTTTTAATGTAGGCTCCGACAAATGGTTAGCTCTCCTTTTTTTATGAACTTCTTTCCTCCACAAATTACACTGTGGCTGTTTTCCTTCCACTGACCAGCAATCTAAGAAACTTTATGATACTTGCTCCTCAAAGCTGTGCTTTTTACATTATTTTGTACATTGCATTGTCCTAAATTCTGCACTGTAAGTACTGTGTAGAGGATCATATAGATCTGACCCCTGCAATCTATACTCTATGTTGTGAATTACCTAGTCCTGACCAAAGTGTTTATTTTTTTCAATACTTGCTCTATGCCTTGTAGTTTGCAACAGATGAAGTTCTTCCTTAAAGGGTAACTCCATTTTCATAGTAAAAAAAAATAGCAAATAAAGAAAAAATAATATAGCATACACAATTGACAACTCAAAACAGAGCTGGTGAATGTTAGAGACATTGCGCTCCTCCACCTTCTGTTTGAGGATGCCCCACAGATGCTCAATAGGGTTTAGGTCTGGAGACATGCTTGGTCAGTCCATTACCTTTACCCTCAGCTTTAACAAGGCAGTGGTCATCTTGGAAGTGTGTTTGGGGCCGTTATGTTGGAATACTGCCCTGTGGCTACTGCCCTGTGGCCCAGTCTCAGAAGGGGAAGGGGGGGGGGGGATCATGCTCTGCTTCAGTACACTGTTATACAAGCTGTACACTTACTACTTTACATTGTAGCAAAGTGTCATTTCTTCAAGTGTTGTCACTGAAAAGATATAATAAAATAGTCACAAAAATGTGAGGGGTGTACTCACTTTTGTGAGATACTGTACATACATACAGGCTACTTAAAATCTGCATTGCTGTCCCTTCTGGGTATTGTTGGGGAGATGGAAAATATTTACAAAAACGTGAAGGGTGTACTGACTTTTGTGAGATACTGTAGATCACACAGAAGGGAATGTTTTTTCTCAACAAAAGTGGAGTTACTCTTTCAGGTAGGCTCAAAGTGTTATTTTTTTTTTTTTTTTTTGGTCCTTTAGGTCTATGCGAGACTCTCACTCACAGCTCAGTAATTATGGACTATTTTGTGGAACAAGGACTGCAGAGTGTGTACAGTATATACAATACATAGGCTCAGACTATTTAACTATGCTCCTTTAAGCCATGCCCAGTAGTCAGAGCAAATCAGCCAACTCTATTTTCAATGCAGTGTGCGCTGTGGAAAGCATATTTTCTCTATCCCAAAATGACCCCCTATTGAAAATTCCAAAGTTGGGAGGGATGCTTTTGAGGACCGACATTAAGGTGATGTTAAACCCTCACTTTGTTCGCACTTTCAGCAGCCTGTTTAATCACTTATGAATTATGTTTTTTAATTCTAGCCTTTGCTCCAGTTTAATCATTCAATCAAGTTTTTTGTGTCTCATTAACAAAATGCATGCCATTTTATGGTGCAGTTTAAAGTGGCATGGTACAGTTTTGTGCCAGTGTTTTTTATTCGGAAAATCTGGTCAGCTTACAAATATTTTAATATGACATGTTTATTTGGGAGTGACGTCTTAAAATGATCTAATGAATGTGGAATTGTTTGTTTCCTAGTATCAGATGATTCTGGCAATTATTTGGGGTTTGGAGTCTACATCATTGTGCAGCTTTGAGATTTTATATTGTTATAGTAATAGTTTCCTCATACCTCTATAGTTCTGCATTATTCACCTGGTAGAAATGTGAATGTAAACACATTAATTTTTGCAATACTATACGTGTAAAAGAGGGTGAGGACACCATCTGTGGTGCACAATGGACCCAGAGCACCTCTTTGTTGTCCTTTAGTTTGAACCCTTTAATAGATGACAGAGTCCAAGCTCACCACTACTTCTCATATGTAATGCTTAGAAGAATGCATCAGAAAACCAAGATTCTACCCTGCTTTAAGTAAAGGTTTAGTGCAGTAGAACATTATTGATAGTTATATAGTACATGTTTAATAGGGGTCTATATATCAAACCAAAATGAGGGATAGGCAAGGAGGAAGGAGGAACAGAGGGATTTGGTTTCTAATGAGGAACCACGATGACCAATTTCTTATATTGTAATGACTAGTTGGTTCCAAGTTTTCAGCTGTTACAGGCCCACCCTTCTTACATACAAGTTCTATGTTTTCACTCTGTTTTCTTGACAGGCACGCCTTTATATGTCACTATGTCACACTGCATATAGCATATAATTACATACATTTGGGGGGGGGGCAGAAACACCCATATGGTGCTCCCCAAACTTTTACCTAAACTTGGCTGGGACTGTTGCTGGGAAGGGGGCTATACAGACTGCTGGAGAAAGGCTAACAGGAATAAAGGAAGAACACTGCTTACTGGATACTCTCCAATTTACCAAACAGAGAGCATATGTAAGTGGTCCCCTTTATTAATTCCATTATTGGCCAGATGTAGTTTACTGTATGCTGCGATCTCATCTGAAACATTTCTGCTAAATAAGTAAAATATCTCAAAATGTCATTACAGCATATCTGAGACCCACTGCCCTTGCAGAGCTAACTTCTTCTATGACAGGGGTCTCCAAGATTTCTAAACAAAGGGCCACTTTATTATTCTTCAGGCTTTAGGGGGCAGGACTGTGGCCAGTGGGAGTATAAAATGCCCCAGTGTCAGTGGAAGTAAACAATGCCTCATCATTGTTTTAGTGAGGCATAGTGTCTCATTCTTGGTATAAGTGGGAGGAATAATGTCTCATCATTGATGTCAGTGGGAGGAATGGTGCCCGTCATATTCACATAGTTAGTCCATCTAGTTCAAGCAATAAAAGGGAAAAGAAAATCATAAAACCTTATATACACAATCCTACACCCACAGTTGATCCAGAGGAAGGCAAAAACCCCCAGCAAAGCATGATCCAATTTGCTCTAGCAGGGGGAAAAAATCTTCCTGATCCCCCAAGAGACAATCGGATATTCCCTGGATCAACTTTACCTATAAATGTTAGTATCAACTTATATTATGTACATTTAGGAAAGAATCCAGGCTTTTTTTAAGCAATCTACCGAGTTGGCCATAACCAGCTCTTAAGGGAGTTTATTCCATATTTTCACAGCTCTTACTGTTAAGGAGCCTTTCCATAGTTGGAGATGAAATCGCTTTTCCTCTGGATGTAAATAGTGCCCCCTTGTCCTCTGTGATGATCTTAAAGTGAATAAATCAACACCAACTTCACTATATGCACCATTATGCATTTATACATGTTGATCATACCCCCCTTAATCTTTCAAGAGAGAATAAATTCAGTTCCTTTCGTCTATCCTCATAGCTGAGCTCCTCCATGCCTCTTATCAATTTGGTTGCCCTTCTCTGCACTTTCTCCAGTTCCCCGATATCCTTTTTGTGAACTGGTGCCCAAAACTGAACTGCATATTCCAAATGAGGTCTTACTAATGATTTGTACAGTGGTAAAATAATATACCTCTCTTAATACATGAAAGGACTTTGATGGCTTTGGAAACTGCAGCTTGGCATTGTATACTATTATTAAGCTTATGATCTACCAAAACACCCAGATCCTTCTCCTTCTCCACCATTGATCCCCCCAGTTGTACTCTATGTATGCATAGATGCATGCATATTCTAAGCCCCCAAGTGCATAACTTTACATTTAGTTTATCATTTGTGTCAGCTGGAGGAAAAGTGTCCCAGGGGCTTTATAAAGGCAAGCAAATGGTCACATCTGGCCCTGTTGCACAGTTTGGAGACCACGATGGGAACCATTAGTATGTGAACACACAAGAGACAATATTTAGCCATTACAAAGCTGAATGACCTTTCTTCTTGAGCCTGATTTGGATACAAAAAGATTTCCCAAGCTTTAAACATCCCAAGGAGCACGGTGCAAGCGATAATATTGAAATGGAAGGAGTATCAGACCACTGCAAATCTACCAAGACCTGCCCGTCCCTCTAAACTTTCAGCTCAAACAAGGAGAAGACTGATAAGAGATGCAGCCAAGAGGCCCATCATCTAGAGACGTCAAGTAGGTCTCACTAGTACCCGGAGAACCGACGTAGAGAATAGTCAGAAGAGGAACAAACTCGACTTTCAAATCTC
>BLSH010098865.1:474908-490250 GCA_018402905.1 Glandirana rugosa | reverse complement strand
TACTAGCACTAGTTGTCTGTTTTTTTAGGGACATGTAAATGGTCGTTTTTTATTTATTAATTTTTTTTTTTTGTAACTGGGATTTTTAAATGTAATTTTGTCTCCACTCTAGTCGCTCTAGTAGTCGGGGAGACATAGTGTCGTCCTGAAAAAGGGACTAAATTTATCTTTTCCTCCTGTCACGACATGTCTCACATACTTATCTAAACACGTTGGTAAACTTACTTGTTAAGACAATACAAGGAAGTAAAATAATTAATTCTGTATCTACATTTTCATTAGGAATCTATCCTTAGCTATAATTTCTTCTTGTTTCCTTTCATTCAAATGGTTGCACAAATCTATTCATACACTCTGTACAGCACTGTCCTCCTTTTCTATTTAAATCAGGGAAAAAGTCCTGCTGTGATACAGAGGGGCTGATGATCTCGCTGATCTCACCTCTGTTTTAATGTAAATTTTTAGGGTCAATGTTTTTTTTTTTTAATTATTTATTTTTTGCTGGTAAATGTACAGGGATTTTTTTGTCTGTTGATCACGATCATTAGCTCTTCTGATTTCTTTATGGAGGTGGATGTGTATCACAAGATGATCCTCCACCCTACAACACATTAGGTGCCTGATAGCTGAAAGGTACACAGGAGCCTATAGGTTTACCTTTTGGTATATTTGCTGCTTAGTAAAAATCCTAAGTGACACTTGCAGTCACACTATTTACTGCCAAAATGAACATAACCGGTAATGTTCATCTAATGCAGGGTTTCGCAACCAGGGTTCCTTCAAAGTTCGCTAGGGGTTCCTTGAGCAATGAGCAACATCTGCCTCTCGGGTACATGAGTTCTAGATATAGTAATTTCTAGCAGTGGTACCTTGAGACCAGAAAGTTATTTCAAGGGTTCATCTGTGTTGAAAAGGTTGAAAAAGGCTGATTTCATTTCTAAAGGTACCCCGACAAATTTCCTAAACATAATATTTGTGCTAGATAACATAGCAGACTCAGCGAGGATATTCACAAATATCTTTCCAAAAAGTATCATTCCTGTGCAGAATTTAAGAACGCCTAAAATAATAGTAAACATGGTTGTTGCTACTGTTCTATGTTATCAGCCATTTTAGGCTTAACGCAGTAATAAACCCTCATTTTAAAAGCTCTCTGCAATTTTAAATTACATATAATCAGTTTATGAAATCCATTACATTTCAAATCTTTTTTGAAAATCTTTAATTTACCTTTATTTGTTTTAGAAACATCATGGTTCAGGTCCAGTGCTCCCTAAACTTCAGTTCAGGTAGTGTACACACTCGCTCTTATTCATGGTCGTGGTGGGGATACATGCCCCATGATTCCATTTGCGCGCATTGCTGATGCACTTGTGATGAATAACAGATTATGCAGGTCTCTCTGCTCTCATGCCAATGAAAGCCAAGTCGGCAGGTCACATGTCCTCTTCAGGAAGTCATTGTGCCGTGTGTACATTTCTATTTACAGAGTGGCTTGACATTGATCTGCATTCCATCGGTGAGAATGCATATTGCCGTGGCTCCACCCAGCCAGTGATTGGATACACCATAAAGGAGGTTCAGGTCATAAAATTTAATAGGATCAATTGTGACATGTACAGATTACAGTGAAAGCAATGTGAAAAAGTAATAGAAGTAACAGTAGCTATGTTTTATGAATTGGGTTTAATAACACTATAGAAAGCTTTAACATACAACTCCAGCATACTGTAATATTTTCAGTCAACACAATTCAAAGAAGCCATGTTTTACCATACTTTTGTATTATAAGTGCCTTTTACAACTATGAAACTTTCAACATGATCATTAACCTTAAAGAGGAAGTAAACCCTGATGGGTTTAACTTCCTGCAATGTAAAAGCATAATGCGATGCATGCTAATCCATTATGTGCCACTTACCAGCAGAGGAATCCAGCGATGTCCCCGCTCCAGGCGCATCCATGCCTGTGTCTATTCCTTCAGGGTGCCACAGACTCTGGCGCTGTGATTGGCCAGAGTCGCGTGACGTCAGTCCCAAGCTTGCGCACGGGAGCCGCCATTCGCGAGACGATGTCAGTGAAGAAATGGCACATCAGTCCATTTCTTGTCGGCGCATGCAAATACAGTGTATATCTCCTAAACTGTGTAGGTTTAGGAGATATGCAGGGTACCTACAGGTAAGCCTTAATATAAGCTTAGCTGTAGGTTAAAATGGTTGTAATGCCTTTACAACCACTTTAAAAAGTAACTACACTTTTGTTGATAATACAAACTGCTCTGATCAATGTACAGTATCTCACAAAAGTGAGTACACCCCTCACATTTTTGTAAATATTTTATTATATCTTTTCATGTGACAACACTGAAGAAGTGAGTGTACAGCGTGTATAACAGTGTAAGTTTGCTGTCCCCTCAAAATAACTCAACACACAGCCATTAATGTCCAAACCACTGGCAACAAAAGTGAGTACACCCCTAAGTGAAAATGTTTAAATTGGGCCCAGAGTGTCAATATTTTGTGTGGCCACCATTATTTTCCAGCACTGCCTTAACCCTCATGGGCATGGACCAGAGCTTCACAGGTTGCCACTGGAGTCCTCTTCCACTCCTCCATGGTGACATCACAGAGCTGGTGGATGTTAGAGACCTTGCACTCCTCCACCTTCCATTTGAGAATGCCCACAGATGCTCAATAGGGTTTAGGTCTGGAGACATGCTTGGCCAGTCCATCACCTTTACCCTCAGCCTCTTTAACAGTGGTTGTCTTGGAGGTGTGTTTGGGGTCGGTGGAATGCTGCCCTGCAGCCCAAATAGAGAGGATCATGCTCTGCTTCAGTATGTCACAGTACATGTTGGCATTCATGGTTCCCTCAATGAACTGTAGCTCCCCAGTGTCAGCAGCACTCATGCAACCCCAGACCATGACACTCCCACCACCATTATTGACTGTAGGCAAGACACACTTGTCTTTGTACTTCTCACCTGGTTGCCGCCACACACGCTTGACACCATCTGAACAAAATAAGCTTATCTTGGTCTCATCAGATCACAGGACATGGTTCTAGGAATCCATGTCCTTCGTCTGCTTGTCTTCAGCAAACTGTTTGCAAGCTTTCTTGTGCATCATCTTTAGAAAACGACACCCATGCAGACCAATTTGATGCAGTAAGCGGCGTATGGTCTCAGCACTGACAGGATGACCCCCCACCCCTTTAACCTCTGCAGCAAAGCTGACAGCACTCATATGTTTATTTCCCAAAGAAAACTTCTGGATATGACGCTGGGCACGTGCCCTCAACTTCTTTGGTCAACCATGTTGAGGCCTGTTCTGAGTGGAACCTGTCCTTTTAAACCGCTGTGTGATCTTGGCCACCATGCTACAGCTCAGTTTCAGGGTCTTGGTCTTCTTATAGCCTACATCATCTTTATGTAGGGCAACATTTTTTTTTCAGATCCTCAGAGTTCTTTGGCATGGGCTGCCATGTTGAACTTCCAGTGACCAGTATGAGAGATTGAGAGCAATAACATCAAATTTAACATACCTGCTCCCCATTCACACCTCAGACCTTGTAACACTAATGAGTCACATGACATCGGGGAGGGAAAATGGCTAATTGGGCCCAATTTGGACATTTTCACTTAGGAGTGTACACACTTTTGTTGCCAGTGGTTTAGACATTAATGGCTGTGTGTTGAGTTACTTTGAAGGGACAGAAAATTTACACTGTTATACAAGCTGTACACACACTACTTTACATTGTAGCAAATTCTTCAGTTTTGTCACATGAAAAGATATAATAAAATATTTACAAAAATGTGAGGGGTGCACTCACTTTTGTGAGATACCGTATGTGTGTGTGTATGACCCTGCTGCCTCTAAAGCTGGAGCATTTGGGGGTGGTAAAAGCAAGGCTCAAGCATGCGGTTTTACTGCCCCCACCTCAGGTGTGAATGAACACTTGGTTCACATCTGTGCGGCTGCATGCAAGGCAGCCGATTCATTTCAATGGGCTTCCCTAGCTGCAGAAAGTCCCTGACCCATTTTTTTGAATCACACTGCACCAAAATAGCACTGCATTTGCCAATGTGTGGGGGGTACTAATAACAATTAAAGGCACCCCTGCGCGTCTGCTAAAGAGCAGCATTTGTCTGCATGTCTGGAATGCACATGATTTTGTGCACGTTCCCAACACACAGTAATGTGAAATATTTTTCAAGGGTGCCCTGACTGGAAAAAGGTTGAGAAACACTGGTCTAAAATCTGACTTATCTTAGGGTAGACTTTTGGGAAAATCAGTGAGCCAATTACACAAACAGGAAAGTACATTTTTGGATTAGTTTTGTATCCCAACTGTGCAGAGAGGGCCTCCAAGTTATCATGTTGCATTGAATTTTGCTGAAAAATTACAGCTCTGCACAGGCCCGGGCTGGCCATAGGGCAGACCGGCATTTGCCCGGTGGGCCGCGACCGTTGGGCTGCATGTCCTAACAGCCCACCAACCTTGTCTCTTCACACATTCTCGCTGCACACCTCCCTCCTCCAGCTGTGACTCCCTGCCACACAGAGCGCAGGATCCAGGCTCTCCCTGGCTGGATGCTGAGGCGGGAACGGGAGGAGCTCTGTGTGTGAACACTGCACACCGGTATCCCACCAAGTGCGGTGCCTGTTGAACTGAGCAGTTGGGCTCTTTCCCTCCTCTGTGTGCTGTCTGGCCAGCTCCTGTTTTGCGGGAGGCTGAAGACGCGCCCTGCACTCCATGGCCAGATCTATGGGGGTGCTGGGGTGGCCCCCCACAGATTTCAGCTGTGACCCCTCACCATGGACATTGCGGCCGCTGAGCTTCTCCCCAATCCCCACACTCGAGGCAGGGAAAGTAGTGTCACCAGCAGAGAGGAGACAGCCGGGAGGAGGTAAGGGCTCTGCTCTCTGCCCCATCCTGTTAGTGGAGCGCTCCTCTATACAGCAGAAGGATCGCTTTTAGTTTGATCAGTACTCGTCTTAATTACCCCCTTCCCACATTCCGTACATCCTCAGTACTCCTCTTAGATTGGATGTGGAAGTGGGGAGGGGGGGGCTTGTGGAGGAGGGTGATGGGGGCTGTTTATGCTGGAAAGGGTCATGAGGGAAGGGAGGAATGGAGGCAGAGGGTTGTACTAGAAGGAGGAATGGAGGGAAATTTGTGCTAGGAGGAATGAAGGTGGGGGGCCGTGCTTGGAGGAATGGGAATGTGGGGGGGGCTGTGCAAGAAGGCGGAATGGAGGGTGGGGGGTGTGCTAGAAGGAGGAATGAAGGTGGGGGGTTGTGCTAGGAGGAGGAATAGAGGGAAATTGGTGCTAGGAGGAAGAATTGAGGGAGATTTGTGCTAGGCGGAGGAATGGAAGGGGGAGTTGTGCTAGGAAGAAGAATGGAGGGAGATTTGTGCTAGAAGGAGGAATGGAGGTGGGGGTGCTAGATGGAGAAAAGGAGGGAGATTTGTGCTAGGAGGAGGAATGGGGGTAATTGTGCTAATAGGCGGGGGGATTTGTGCTAGAAGGAAGAATGGGGGGGTGGGTATGTGTTAGGAGGCAGGATTGGGGATGTTTTGGGCTACCATAGACCATGGTCGCTGCTGACCTCCTGCTATGTGGCCCAGCCTGTGTCTCCTCTTCCACCCCACCAGCAATGTTATCCTCTCAGCAGAGCAGGGGGTAAGAAGAGCTGGAGATCTGCACAGAGAGCAGGAGTCTTTTTGTATTAAAAAGTGGGCAATCACTCGCTTATTAATATGATCCAGATCTGCAGCTCCTCCCGCCTCCTATTGATAGGATGACATCACTGGAGGGTTGGGAGAGCTGGGAGAGGAGACATGGACTGAATCCTGCCTGTGCCCTGCCAAAAATGTGATTAGAGAGAAAAAGGGAGGAAGGGCATGACTGCAAGGGGCACTGTGATTGGGGGGGGGGGGCTGTGATTACTAGGGGCACGACAGTATAAAAGGACACTGTAATGTAAAGGGGCATTGTGATATAAAAAGGGACTGCACTGTAATAATTTCATTGCCCCTTCACAGTGCAACCCCCTTTCAAAGGGCTGACTTTGAGAATATCCCATCACCAACCGCCCCACCAACACTTACCTGCCCACTCCCCCCCGGGCTGCTCAGTCTAAAATGCCCGGGCCCATTTTTTGTCCCAGTCCGGGCCTGGCTCTGCAGATTGAAAAGGAAAGGTCATTTTTAAGAACATTAAATTGCAACATGGCTTGTGTAGTAATTGCAAATGCTATATTTTTCCACAAATGTATAATATAGTACTGTAGTTGTTATGTTTTTCTGCTTAATTTATGTAAAATACATAAATACCTTTTCATGTCTCTCCTAGGATGAACCGTTTGGTTTATACATTGGGACCAATGTTCCTTCTCTTCGGACTCCTATTACCCAATACTGAAGGGAATAAAAGGGTTCGTGGATCCCAAGGGGCCATCCCTCCACCAGACAAAGGGCAGGCAAATGACTCTGAACAAAGTCAGACACATCCAGGCATTCGAAATGGAGGAAAAGGTAAAGGACAAGTTCTAGTGGCTGAGGAGGTGCTGGAGTCCAGCCAGGAAGCTCTGCATGTTACTGAGAGAAAGTATCTGAAGAGGGACTGGTGCAAGACACAGCCACTCAAGCAAACTATTCATGAGGAGGGATGTAACAAACGTACCATCCTCAACAGATTCTGCTATGGGCAATGCAATTCCTTTTACATCCCTAGGCACATTCGCCGGGAGGAGGGATCCTTTCAATCCTGCTCTTTCTGTAAGCCTAAAAAATTCACCAATATGGTGGTCACACTCAACTGCCCGGAATTACAACCACCCATAAAGAAGAAAAGAATTACACGTGTCAAGCAGTGTCGCTGTATCTCTATAGATCTGGACTAGTTATGACCTGGTTTCTCCAATGCTTGGGACATCACTGACTTTAAAGATGCTAGTGGCCTGTATCTGTGGAGAACATGTCATGTTTGTCAAACTATGGACATCTGTTAAGACAGCTGGGCTCAGTGCTACGTAAACCTGTAACTTTGCTACGTAAAATATCCACCTTGCTACAGACTATGAACTAAATGCTCCTTTAATGCACAAAGTGCATCATTATTTGGAGTATACAAGCCCCTTAGTTCAAATTGCCATGTATACATTGTGTATATATTATTTATTCACACTTAAATGTTTGTGATACACCTAAGAGGGCCACAGTACCTGGACTGTTTCCATCTGCCAAAGTTAGTTTCTGAATGATCTGTATGGATAAACCTGTGATGCTTTTCAAATTACACCATATATTGAGGCATAATTACATTACAAGTAATAAAATTTGATGAAATTGGTCATCTTTAAAGCAGCTAAAATATATATTTTTGCATGACAATGCACAGAAACAGACAGGGTTGCAAGATTCCATTATTAATATTGGATAATAACATTACTGTACTCAAAATAGCTTTTTAAAAAAAAAAAATATATGGCAGCATGAACTGACTTCTTTTACTAATGTATTCCCATGCACATCTTTCAAACACCCCAATTTTATGATCTGGAAATAGTTAAAGGGAATGTTACAACTGGATCATTCTGATTTGGCATGCAGCAACTCTAGATGAAAACTGGTATTATAACTGACCCATGCCATTATTATGTCATTATATAGCCATGTTTGCTGAGGCTGCGGGAACCATTATTGCCAGATTGATGCTAAATGGGTTCACTTACAACTCTGTTAAAACTTTACCAAATAAATCTGGGCTGTAACCTGACAAATGCAATTTTTTAAGGGCTAGTACACCCAAAGAACGGGCAGTCTTGAAGCAACACGCTTGTGTTAAATGTACTTCAACAAACCTTCCTGTAGTCAATAGGCCCTCTGTATATATGTTATTGAGAGCCAAAGGCATACAAATCTGTCCCCTGGATTTAACAGTAATGACAACTTTGTGCGTAAAGAAACATATACAGAGTGGGAGAGAGTGATTCATTGTATTCTATATTGGGATAAGCAGAATCTCCAAAAAGATTTAATAGGTTGAGTTGGGAACCCCTGGCCTGTAGAACTGTAGACTCTGTAATAAGCTTTCATACACAGGATTGCAAGCAGCCAATGTACTTCTGATTGTGTTTTTCCTGGTTTGTAGATTTCACCCCTGACTGGCAAAGGTAAATAGCTGCTTTTACTTGCCAGCCTGACCAAGCAACATGCCCCAGATGTCTACAGTGTCAACCAAAGTTTTAGTAACTATTACAATGCCCGAGTCAGAGTGATATCTGAAGCGTTCCTACAACTGAGCATTGCACGGCAAAACATTTACAGTACAACCTATAAAGTTAATCTGTTTTATGTGCTGTAATCAAAGTATTAGAATATAGTACTTGTAATATTACATACCACTGAGTGTACCATAACCAGAGACAGTTAAAAGATCTAGCAGTGTAGGCCAGATTTAGGCATCCCCTAAAGGAGATGAAGTTGTTTTATTGGCCTCTTCTCAAGCTCTCCACTCGGACTGGCCAGATGTTGTGTTCCCTTTGATCTGAACAACACGTCAGGGCTCAGACAATAAGATTGGTTTACAATTTATTGTGCCTTTGATTCTTGCACACTGATGAGTTTTAAATTTGTTACCCAACGCGCTAGCCGCGCTGGCCGCACGAGGAGGGACCACAGAGGGAAAAAAAGCCTGGAGGCAACAGGCAAAGGTGTCTCTGATTTCAAACTCTGACTTGAAGGACAAATCAAAAGTAAGACTGAATAGGATTTCACATGACGGCTGCTTTTCCCAACTACAAACATATTCAAAGCTGGACATACAAGGGCAAGTGAACTAATAATATAACGAACATGAAATTTACTCAATATGGTTGCTTGCCTTTAAACAACACAGCTGAAGCATAAGAAAGATTTGATTTGTGAATTAAATCACTTAAAAAGTGCTTTAAAACCAAAAATGATTTTATTTTGTCTGTTTGTATTACTGCCTGTGTTGCAACTGGGGAGATTGCCCTGGTCCTTGATCCTAGTGACCACAGTCCCTAGTACAGAGAGTAATAGGAAATTCAACATTTTTGTCTTTAGAACAGGACATAAGGGCAAAAGGGGCTAAGATGGGATTTTCCTTTATTTTTAAAATATCTATTCTTCTTCTTGCTTCTTGTTGTGTCTCTTGGACAGAAACGTAAAGGAAAGAAAACCTACAATGAGCTGTATATATGAGAGATATACATATACAGTTGTGCTCATAAGTTTACATACCCTGGCAGAATTTATGATTTCTTGGCCATTTTTTATAGAATATGTATGATAACACAAAAACGTTCACTCATGGTTAGTGTTTGGCTGAAGTCATTTATTATCAATCAACTGTGTTTACTCTTTTTAAATCATAATGACAGCAGAAACTACCCAAATGACCCTGGTCAATAGTATACATACCCTCATTCTTAATACCGTGTATTGCCCCCTTTAACATCAATGACAGCTTGAAGTTTTTTTTGTAGTATTTGTGGATGAGGCTCTTTATCTTCTCAGATGGTAAAGCTGCCCATTCCTCTTGGCAAAAAGCCTCACGTTCCTGGAAATTCTTGGGTTGTCTTGCATGAACTGCACGTTTGAGATCTTCCCAGAGTGGTTCAGTGATATTGAGGTCAGGAGACTGAAATGGCCACTCCAGAACCTTCACTTTATTCTGCTGTAGCCAATGACAGGTCAACTTGGCCTTGTGTTTTGGATCATTGTCATTTGGAATAGCCAAGTACGTCCCACGCGCAGCTTCCTGGCTGATGAATGCAAATGTTCCTCCAGTATTTTTTGATAACATACTGCATTCATCTTGCCATCAATTTTGACCAAATTCCCTGTGCCTTTGTAGCTCACACATCCCCAAAACATCAGAGATCCACATCCGTGTTTCACAGGCCTTGTTGACTCCTCTTTAAATGTATTGTTTATGGTTGTGGCCAAAAAGCTCAATTTTGGTCTCATCATTCCAAATGACTTTGTGCCAGAAGGTTTGAGGCTTGTCTCTGTGCTGTTTGGCATATTGTAAGTGGGATACTTTGTGTCATTTATTTAGTAATGTCTTTCTTCTGGCGACTCGACCATGCAGCCCATCTTTCTTTAAGTGCCTCCTTATTGTGCATCTTCAAACAGCCACACCACATGTTTTTGTTATGAAGTTATTTATGGGCTTTTCTTTGCATCCCGAACAATTTTCCTGGCAGTTGTGGCTGAAATTTTAGTCTGACTAGACTGGTTTGGTTTCAAGGGAACCCTTCATTTCCCACTTCTTGATTAGAGTTTAAATACTGCTGATTGGCATTCTCAATTCCTTGGATATCCTTTTATATCCCTTTCCTGTTTTTACAGTTCAACTACCTTTTCTGGCACATCCTTTGACAATTCTTTTGCTTACCCCATGACTCCGAATCCAGAAAACGTCAGTGCAGCACTGGATGACAGATGCAAGGGTCTGTCTAGAGTCCAGAAACTCATTGAACTTTTACACATACACACGCACACGAATTACAAGCAAACAGACCACAGATGAGGATGGTTACCTTTAATAGCCATTCAAACCCCTTTGTGTCAAATTGTGTGCATGCTAGCAGGCCAAAATCCCCAGGGTATGTAAACGTTTGATCAGGACCATTTGGGTAGTTTTTGTTGTCATTATGATTTAAAAAGAGTAAACACAGTTGATTGATAATAAATGGCTTCAGCCAAACACTAACCATGAGTAAAAGAAATGTTTTTGTGTTATCATTCATATTCTCTGAAAGATGGCAAAGAAATCAAATTCTGCCAGGGTATGTAAACTTAGGAGCACAGCTGTATAGGCTCTCATTTACCTCTACTTCTAAAAATGCTAGTTCCTTTACTACTAGTATACTGAACTAACAACTTCAGAACTTTGAGATGCCAATTCACAGATGCACAACTCAAGAGTACCGAGTTTACTCTTAAATAGCTTTTTCAGAAAAAAATATCAGCAATTGCAGCATCTGTTTGTCTCAGTTTATAAACAGGCCAACATTTCGCTCATTAATGTTGGTAAACTGATTCATCCTCAGATGGCCCTGTTAAGTGCCACTGTGTACAGAGCCAATCCAATTGGCTGCAGCTATCCCCTGCAGGCTCTAAGATCGGTAAACTGAGTGATCACATGACCACTCAGTTCTCAACCCTCGGCAAGCAGAGAGCGGTGACTGTCAGCTCACTGGAGAGCTGGGCTGGGTAGGGAGCGGGAGGAGCTACTCAAGCTTTTAGCGCCACGCTGACTGGCTGAGCCAGCTGCCGGTCAGCCATCTGGGCAGATCCCGACATTATTGACGGGATCTCTGCAGAGCCTGGACTGGCTCTGTGATGTCATCTGAATCTGGGTCACAGGAGAGTAGACTTAAGTGCACTCCTGTGACCCAACAGAAGTATAGTAAAAAGCTTTGGCCATACTTCTCCTTTAACCCTTTCACGCTCCTAGCCTACACTACTGGTCTCCACGCTGTCTCTTTATCTGACCTGTATATTAACCCTTCACCGCTCTTATTCTGCACATCCATACCTTAACCCCTTCATTTGTATTCCTCCACTGTGACCTGATTAAGAAAGTGAAGTTCCACTTTAATGTCTTATACTTTTTTTTAAAATAAAAAAGCTAAGAACGTCCATTTAATACTTTACCCACTTTTCTTTAAATAGTAAAATTGTTAATGTAGCCCATTTGTTTTTATATACTCTTTTCTATTCCCCCCCCCCCCCAATTCTTTATCAATATACCAAGGTACAGAGGGTATACACAGGGGCGTAACAATAGAGGTTGTAGGGGTTGCGTTTGCAACCGGGCCCCGTGCTCCAGGGGGCCCACGTGCCTCCCTTGTACACCTGGATAGGAGGGATGGTGGGGGAGGCATTTAGAGGAACCATTCTCCTCCATTTTTCTCCTAATGGAGGAGATTGGTTCCTCTATAGGCTGTCCCCGCCGCCCCTCCTATCCAGTTTACTTGTCTTCTGTTGTTTCCAGGGTCCCTGTGTGCTTCCTGGTCCCCCCACAGAGCTGCTGTCTTTCCCACTCCTCTCTCCTGTCAGCTGCTGTAGAAGATGTGTCATGATGGAGAGATGGGAATGGGTTGGCAAATTTGTCATTTACCGGCTCCTTCCTTTTCTGAATGGACAGAGTCAGTGATTGGTACAGATTGGTTCATTCGTAACTGAAGCTTAGTAAACTGTTTTTACTATACTATCATTTCTGAATGAATGGGTGGCTCAGTACTCAACTATTCCTGTCCATTCATTCTGTGCTGAGGTTACACAGATGGAGATTGAGGGCTGAGGCTTCTTTAGAGCCCTGATATCTCATCAAAGCCCCCCCAACAGGGCTCCTAAAAAATTGTAAAAAAAATAATAAAAATACATTTGTAAAAGAAATAAAGTTAAATAGTAAAAAAAAAAAAAAAAAAAATTAAAAACAACTGACACCAGTGAGGGAACTATCAGGATTGCAAAGGTTGCAATTGCGACCGGGCCCTGGCCTTTCACCACTATGGGGAGGCCCGAAGATGGCAGTAAGGGGGCCTGCTGCAGAACTTGTGAAAGGGTTCCACTGCTGGACCGTAATAAAGGGACCCGTGATGGGAGCAAAGGACCCCATGATCAGCGAGAAGAGGGAAGGGCCCTGGTCATGGGGGCCCTTCATCATTTCTTGCACCGGGGCCCTGAAGGATCTAGTTACGCCTCTGGTTATACATAAAAATAAAAACGAGGGAGCCAACACAGAATCGTGCAAATGCTTTCTGATAGTGGTTAAGAAGTCAGTCATCACAACATTAAAGAAGAGAGGTTGGGCAAGGAGGAAGAAAGAAGAGGAAAGGGTGTAGGAAGAAGAGGGGAAGAAATGAAGGCGATGCCCAGTCCTTTCACCTCTTGAAGGGACCATGGTTGAGCTTAGGCCATCCACAGTTGTGATTTGTAATCAGAGGAATACACAGATTCATGCCAGTAGAACATTTTTTTTCAAAAATGTATCATGTAGACCCCTCTATCGTGATCAGGTCCTCCGCCTCATTGATTTTTAGAACTTTAGCCAACCAAACGGTGATCGAGGGAGCTTGGTGGTGTTTCCAGAAAATTGGAATACATATTTTGGCTGCACTCACTAGGAGTGGGAAAATGGCGTGTCTGTAGGTCTTGCTTGGGAATGTGTGATGCTGCAACAGGAAAAAGGCAAGGTCCTGTGGGATACACTTTTCTATTCTTAATGGATAAAACACTCACCTCATTTTGTACTGAATGACAAAAATGCTTACACGTTTGCAAACAGACATGTTACAGACTTTTTCCTAGTTCAGACCAACTTTGCTTTGACAGCACTTAGTAAGAGGTTTTAAGAGTTATAATATATACAGTATCCCAGAATAGCTTGCAAAACAGTGTAGTGAAGAATTAAAAGATAAGGTATATAAAAATTCAGACAAACATACTATCTACTGAATGCTGTGTTTTGTTAGTAGTCTTCCTTTAATACAACATAATTCGGAGTCAAACATTTATTATAGCCTTGGCAAAACTTTGCCCATTGTAGTATTTTTAACCCTGCTGACCTCGGGATGCCTGAGCATGGCAGTTAAAACATCTTACAGCTTTGCCAACTGAGGGATTTTGCAATATTTCAAACCGTCTGAGGCCCGATCACTGCATAACTCCCCTCCCAAGCCTTAGAAGTCTTCCTACTTCTGTGATGAAGCAGTATATTAAGGGGAGGACATTTAGAACCTCATAAAAACAAAACAGCATGAAGTGGCAGACACACGAGAACAGGTTTTTATTAAAAGTGACGCTAAGCATATTTACATCTGTGTGCCATAAATACTGTGCTTTTTTACAAGTTAAAAATATAAGTGTTATGTTAACCAAACATTTACAAAGAACATGGGCTCTGCTCCCCCGAGTGACATCATTAGTTTACACATTGCATGTCTTTCTCAAACTGCAGGTACACAGTAGCCAATAAAATTACAGTTTTTTCAATATTTTCCATGTACCATTAATCTTGGTGGACAAATATTTATCATTTGTTCTCTAACTACCTATTACAATTTACCTGATCTTCCATCAAATCCAGATGTGCCATTTACATTTCTTGTTCCAGTATGACAAATCTACCCTACAATGTTACAATGCACCGGTGTGAGAATTAGGCCTTGTTCACACAGGCATACACCCATGTGAGACCAGTGTTGTTTGCATCCCCATGCAGGCAGTCCCATTCATGGCAACTGGGATGCAGCGTCTGCATGGACACAGCTGCTTTGACGTGTGTGGGTGTATGGCTTCAAAATGCAGACAGGTTGCATTCAGGGCTGTGCACCTGCACAGATGTCAAATTGGAAGCAGCGGCTGTGTCCGTGCAGCCACTGCATCACAATTGACATGAATGGGACTGCCTGCATGGGGATGCAAGCAACACCTGTGCAGGCACACATGGTCCTTGCAGGGCTGCATGCTGTAGTATGCTTGAATGAGGCCTTGGGCTTTAAGCTTTCAAAGCAGGGAGATAATGACAGAAAACTGCCATCAGAGGACTGACTAATTGAATTTAGTGGTACACAGATCCTTAATTTCTTTAAAACACTTGAGATTAAGTCTATATAGCCACATTATTAGATTATTTCCCTACACAACCTATAGCTTAAAACTGAACTGCATTAAAATTTTAATAGAAAAAGTAGGAAAGGATCAGAAACTCATTCATGTATTTGCTTATGAGCAAGGGGGGGGGGGGGGCTTTTGCCAGCTCCATCCAAATTGAAGGTCAGTTTTGTGTGGGTTCTTTTCAGGTGAGACACCTGCCCTTTATTATATGATTTCTCCACTGCAGTTGGTCTCTTTCCCCCCAATATGAGTTCATAACACAGGAATTCTTCTGTTGCAGTGGCAGTCTCATCATTTTTTCCCAACTGTAAATGTGTGACTGCTCTTATACAGTGATAACAGTGAAAGGTGGAGGAGCTGGGAATTCCAGTGCAAAGATTCTGAAAGGCTGATATGATTGGATTAGCTAGTGACCATAAAAATAACTTTTTTTTGTTTTGGTTACTGAAGGATATCTAAAAGTAATGATTGGGTTTTAAATCTGAAGTAGTTAACGGGTAATTCTACTTTGATGAGGAAAAAAATAGCAAATAAAAAAAAAATATATATAGCATATACAATTGTGGCATAAGTCATATTGTAATTTGATGTTATCAAAAATTGTCTCGACGTCTAACTTTTTCTTTCCATTAAAAACTATTGTAGTTTAATGTTATACTGAATACGGTGTTAACA
>BLSH010098865.1:454243-470243 GCA_018402905.1 Glandirana rugosa | reverse complement strand
GAACACATTTTTTTTTTTCCCAATATGCAGGGAGCACCATCAGGCGTTCTAAGGACATAAATTACACATATAATTTCCTGACTACCTCTTGCACTTTTGAAGGACCTGGAGCACCAGGGCAATGTAAACACCCAAAAAATGACCCCATTTTGGAAAGTAAACACCCCAACGTATATTCTATGAGGCATAATGAGTCTTTTGAACGGTTAATTTTTTCCACAAGTTTTTGGAAAATGTAGAAAGAAAATGAAAACGCATTTTTTTTTTTACACAAGGTTGTCCATTTATACAATATTTCTAACACACAACATGTACCTAGCAAAAATTTCACCCTAAAATATATTCTACTACTTGTCCCGAGTACGGCAATACCACATGTGTGACACTTTTACACAGCCTGGCCACATACAGAGGCCCAACATGCAGGGTGCACCATCAGGCTTTCTAGGGGCATACATTTCAAATATAATTTGGCTACCTATTACATTATTGTGAGGCACTGTGGTGGCACTGATGGGCACTGTAGTGGCACTGATGGGTGCTGTAGTGGCATGGATGTGTCATGGATGAGAACTGATGTGGTATGGATGAGCATGAATGAGGCATAAATGAGCACAAATGGGGATGACTGAGCACGGATGGATGGGTGAGCACGGATGCATTGGTGAGCACGCATGCATGGGTGAGTACAGATGGATGGCTGAGTACGGATGGATGAGCACGGATGGATGGTGGAGCATAGATGCATGGGTGAACACGGATGAGGCTGGATGGGTGAGCATGGCTGGATTGGTGAGCATGGATGAGGCTGCATGGGTGAGCATGACTGCATTGGTGAGCACGGATGGATGGGTGAGCATAGATGGATGGCGGAGCACGCATGCATAGGTGAGCAGATGCATGGCTGAGCATGGATGCATGGGTGACCACGAATGCATGGGTGAGCACGAATGCATGGGTGAGCACGAATGCATGGGTGAGCATGGATGGATGGGTGAGCACGGATGGATGGGTGGGCATGGATGCAAGGGTGAGCACGGATGCATGGGTGAACACGGATGCATGGGTGAACACGGATGAGGCTGTATGGGTGAGCACAGATTAGGCTGCATGGGTGAGCACGATTGGATTGGTGAGCACGGATGCATGGGTGAGCACGATTGGATTGGTGAGCACGGACGCATGGGTGAGCATGGCTGGATGGGTGAGCATGGATGCATGGGTGATGGATGAGTGAGCACGGATGGGTGAGCACGGATGCATGGGTGTTGGATGAATGAGCACGGATGGGGGAGCACGGATACATGGGTGACAGATGAGTGAGCACGGATGGGTGAGCACGGATGCATGGGTGACGGATGGGTGAGCACAGATCCATGGGTGACAGATGGGTGAGTATGGATGGGTGAGCATGGATGCATGGGTGACGGATGAGTGAGCACGGACGCATGGGTGACGGATGGGCGAGCACGGATGCGTGTGGGTGACGGATGAGTGAGCACGGACGCATGGGTGACGGATGGGTGAGCACAGATGCATGGGTGACGGATGGGTGAGCACGGATGCATGGGTGACGGATGGGTGAGCACGGATGTATGGGTGACGGATGGGTGAGCATGGGTGACGGATGGGTGGACACGGATGCATTGGTGATGGATGGGTGGACACGGATGGGTGAGCATGGATGCATGGGTGACGGATGGGGGAGCACGGATGGGCACGGATGGGTGGGTGACGGATGGGTGGGCATGGATGTATGGGTGACGGATGGGTGGGCATGTATGAGGGTGTATGGGTGATGAGGGGGTCCCTGCCTGTCACATAGCGGTGCTGTGGGCACTTCAGATCCTGCCCACAGCACCGCTGCATCTCCTCTCTCCCCCATCTCCCCCCTCCCCTGTCACACTGCACCGATCGGTGCGGAGAGGGGGGAGACAAGCCGGCACTTCCGCCGGCTTGTTTACATGTGATGCTCCTTCATTTGACGGAGCGATCACGTGGTAAACGCCCGCTCCAAGCGGCCATTTACCGTGATCCGTGATGCGCCGGGTCTCACAGACCCGGCGGTCACGGATGCTTCCAGGTGCGCACCCCAGGGGGCGCGCGGGAGCGCGATTGTGGGAGAACGTTATATAACGTCCTCCCACAACAATGGGTGCCACTTTCCGCCGTGTATCTACGCTACACGGTCGGCAAGTGGTTAATAAGGTATTTTGGAGGGCAACATGGTTTTTCCATAATGCAAGAAATATGAAATCTAATCATATCTGGTCTGCACACTACTGGAAGTAATCTGGAATGTCATTCAACAAGGTTTATGGAGATGACCAGTGCATATCAACCTTCATCTTGGAGTCCTGCCCCCGGGCAGGGGAGTCCCATCTGGGGTGCCAAATGAAATAAAAATGGGGTGGGATTGGTAGTTACAAATAAACTTGGGGAAACCATACCCACCCCATTTTTATTTCAGGTATACAGCTGCGTCACCCTCTGGACCACGTTAAGGGAGCACATAATTACAGCTTGTAGAACTTCTGTCCACTGGTCTAACGCACCAATATCTTCCTCCCACTTAGCCTTCACAATCGCTGAAGGAATTGTTGAAGCAATATGTTGTAGCTTTGAGAAATAAAGCCCCTGGAGGTGTCTGCTGCCTTCAGCAAGTTAAGGAGAGGTATGGAAGCCATGTCCCAGTCTGAGGTTCTACTCTGGTCCACAACTGCATGCCTTAGTTGCATATAGTGGAAATACATTGAGGATGGCAAATCATAGGTCTCTTTCAGGGTCTCAAATGATCTGAATACCCCATTGTGAAAAATATGTTTCATGTGGGTAATGCCGTACTGTTTCCACCTAGCACCGTGCTGAAGCTTGGCCAGCTCAAGGTAAGTTTCATAGGACCATATTGGGGAATATGCAGTAAATCCTGTCACCCCTGTAAATATTTAGTTTTATTCCATACTTTTTGCATTAAATTGTAGATTGGTCTAGCTTTTTGATGCTTTCCCAGCGTCAATGCTTCAAAAGCAGCCGGGACTGAGCAGCACCCTACTGTGTGAAGCATAATGTGTTCCGCCGAGCCAAGGATTCTGTCCTCGTCTAGGTCTGTATACATAATGCCTATCATTATGTATACAGACCTATACAGAAGCAAGGTAGTAGAGCCACGGATTTGGCAGAGCAAGGCCTCCATCCTTCTTGGCCCTTTGTAGGTGCTCTAATTTTATTCTAGGGGGGCAGTTTTTCCATATTAATGTGCGGAATATGGTGTTTTGCTGAAAAACTTTTAATGATAATTAAATCCGTATGTTCTTCTGGCTTTTTGTTTGCAATCCCAGCACTGCTTGCTGATTTGTTGACCTTCCATCTAATAGGCAGCAATAGTGATAGGCTGAAAGTATTGCTAATGAAGGTTGTTATGATAGCTACAAAATATAGTTTAGGCATTATATTCATGTGTACTATTTGCTTCACAAAAATCTGGCACTATAAACAATTGTGTGAGTAAACATGGAGGTGACTGTATAACATGACTTTGCCAGAGACCCGTTGCTGTATGCAATGGCACTAAATAGACTTCAGAAACATTGAACATTTTCTCCTGCACACATAATGGGTGACAATATACAGGGCTCCAGTAATATGGCAATATTAATAAATTGGGTCTGGAAGCACAGCTTTCCCTTCCAGATTCTGAGTGCATACTAAAGGCACAGGATGACACACCAGAGGAGAAAAGTGGTTTGCATGGGGGGAGCACTCCAGGGCTGTTGAAAGGAAACAGAAGGTTCCCTTCTGCAAAGGACTGCTGGGAGGAATAAACACAGAGGAGGAGAGCAGAGAGAGCTTGAGCATATTCACTGAGGGTGCACAGCTGAATGGATTCAATAAGTCTACAGTGCTAGACAGGAAAACAGGAACACAATTTATTTTTATAATATTCAGGATAACTTAAAGATCAGCAAATATATTTGTTAAAGCGGAACTAAACTCTCCCAATCAACACTATCTTGTCATGCTACTAGAATTAGAAAACAGCTTAAAGCAAGTAAGCGTGATATATTTTCTTTTTTGTTTCAGTTACTTCCTGGTTTCCAGGCCTAGGCAAATAATGGCATGCATCGCAGGAGTCTTCAGGAGACGAGGAGGGGTTTTCTCAGCTAAGCACACCCTCCCTGCCTGAGCTAAGGGCAGATTGATTCCAGGAAGAAAAATGCTACTTGAATCATCTGCCCTTACTCAAGAGGGGGTGTTTTTCAAAGTGATTTCTCAGCAAAATATAGCATGGAGACATGGATGGGGGAGTTTGCTTTGGATATTAACCACCTCAATACTGCGCACTTTCACCCCCTTCCTTCCCAGAACAAATTTCAGCTTTCAGTACTCTCGCACTTTGAATGAAAATTACTCAGTCATGCTACACTGTACCCAAATGAAACATTTATCATTTTGTTCACACAAATAGAGCTTTCGTTTGGTGGTATTTATTCACCACTGAATTTTTAATTTTTTGCGATATAAGCGAAAGAAATCGAAATTGGCGAACCCCCCCCCCCAAATTTTCTACTTTCTGTTTTAAAAGAATCAAATCAAATTTCGTCAAAAATTTAGGCCAAAATGTATTCTGCTACATGTCTTTGGTAAAAAAAAAACCCTGCTAAGTGTATAATTGGTTTGTGTGAAAGATATAGAGTCTACAAGCTATGCTATGCATTATTAAAAATTGATCACTATTGATGGTCTAATTTCTTGAGGTCCTAAAATGTCAGGACAGTACAAATACCCCCAAATGACCCCTTTTTGGAAAGAGAACAGTGAGGTATTTAGTAAGAGGCATATTGAATTTTTTTGAAGTTTTCCTACAATCTTTGGAAAATGAATATGAATATATATACACACACACACACACATTTTTTTTTTTCTTCACAAAATTGTCATTTATTTCTCACACACGGTATAAGGTATACTTGCACTTACACCCCAAAATACATTCTGCTATTTGTCCCGAGTATGGTGATACCCCATGTGTGAGACTTTTCCACAGCCTAGCCACATACAGAGGTCTAACATCCAAGTAGCACCGTTAGGCGTTCTAAAGGAATAAATTACACATTTAATTTCCTGAGTACCGATCACAATTTTGAAGGCCCTGGAGCACAAGGACAATGGAATTACTGACAAAATAACCCCATTTTGGAAAGAAAACACCCCAATGTATATTCTATGAAGCATAAGGAGTCTTTTGAACACGTCATTTTTTTCCACAAGTCTTCCGAAAATGTGGAAAGAAAATGAAAACCTATTTTTTTTTTCACAAAGTGGTCAATTTATAAGATCTAACACATAGCAAGTACATAGCAAATATTATACCCCAAAATACATTCTGATACTCGTTCTGAGTATGGCGATACAACATGTGTGAGACTTTTCCACAGCCTGGCCACATACAGAGGCCAAACATCCAAGTAGCACCGCCAGGCGTTCTAAAGGCATAAATTACACATTTCATTTCCTGAGTACCTATGACAATTTTGAAGGCCCTGGAGCACCAGGACAACAGAATCACCCCCAAAATGACCCCATTTTGGAAAGAAAACACCCCAATGTATATTTTACAAGGCATAATGAGTCTTTTGAACACGTAATTTTTTTCCACGAGTTTTTGGAAAATGTGGAAAGAAAATGAAAACGTATTTTCTTTTCACAAAGTTGACAATTTATAAGATCTTTCTAACATAGCATGTACATAGCAAAAATTACACCCTAAAATACATTCTGCTACTCGTCCTGAGTATGGCGATACACAATGCGTGAGACTGACAGCCTGGCCACATACAGAGGCCCAACATGCACACATTTTGGCTTCTGGATGGGACCTCTTGTCTGCAGTTCCACCAAGATGTCATTGTGCATTGTGGAAAGGATGTAGACATCCCTTCTTTTATCTCTCCATGTCAGGGCTAGTACCTCTTCATTCCGCATACTGGTTATTTCCCCCTGCTTCAATTTCTTGGTGACCAGTTTCTGCGGGAAGCCATTGCGGTTGTTCCGTGCTGTCCCACAGGCTACAGTCTTCTTTTGGTACAGATGGCAGAAAAGTGGGAGACTCGTGTATAAATTGTCTACATATAGATGGTAACCCTTCCCAAGTAATGGTTCGATCAGCTGCCAGACAATTTTGCCACTTGTTCCCATATAGGTAGGGTATCCAGGGGGGTTTAGCTGTCTGTCCTTTCCCTCATAAATTTTAAAATTATATGTGTAACCTGTGGCCCTGTCACATGCCTTGTAAAATTTTACCCCACGTCTGGCTCTTTTACTGGGGAGGTATTGTTTTATGCAAAGTTTTCCGGTGAAATGTACTAGGGATTCATCTACACAAATATTTATATCAGGGGTAAACATCTGCTTGAAGCTGGAGCAAAAAAATTGATTAGAGAGAATTTTAAATAATGTATCATAATCTGGATGATTTTGAGGGATGCACTGGGCATTATCTTTGAAATCTAAAAACTTCATTACCATCTCGTAATGGGTTCAGGGCATCAAAGAGGAGTAAACTGGCATGTGGTGGATAGGTAGGGTAGACCAGTAGGTAAGGAGTTCATTTTTTTTGTCAACCCCATGTTGAGGGTTAGACCAAGGAAAAATTTAAATTCTTCCACGGTGAGGGGTTTCCAAACAATGGGATGGGCATAGGAAGAATCTGGATTGTTGGCTGGTGTAAAGATTACACTGCTCCACAATGTAATTTAGGAGATCATCCCTAAAAAGTTGAAAATAATAAATTGGGGTTTAATTTTTGATTGTATCGGAGGGCCTGGCTGGGCTATAAAAAGGGGAATTACAGGTTCTACTGAAGTAGTAGGCAGTCATGTTGGATACAGCAGAACATCTGGGAGGCTAGCATGGGTTCTGCCTTGTTGTGGATGGGACGCCCCATTGCTAGCATCTGGCCAATCCTCTTTGAATGTTAACTTGCTTGTCACTGCACAAGGACTGGCAGAACTGCTAGTGGATGCCTGCCTATCCTGGATTGCTGCGCTGCTGGTGGATGCCTCAAGATATATTGTGCCACTGGTGAATGCCTGCTCATAACTCCTGAGCCTCTTTGTTATGATTCTCCTCGGATTCCATTTCAGGGCCACTGCTCTCTACAGGCTCATAGTTGCTATACGAGTCTGACGGAGAGAAACTCCTCGCTGCCAAATAATCTTTTAGCCATGTGGACAGATATGCACAGATGATCAGACAGAGGTGTTACAGATGTTAATCACTGGGATGTGGCAGATGTTCACAGACAAATATTGCAGATATTGATCATTGGGATGTGGCAAATTATTAGACAGATGTGCATCAGATTATAATGGGCAGATGTGCCAGATGATGGGCAGACATGCCAGATGGGCAGATTTTAACTGACAGATGTGCTAGGTGATGGGCAGATGTGACAAATGCTTACGGACAGATGTGCGCCAGATTTTTACTGACAGATGTGCCAGATGATGGGCAGATGTGCCAAATGATGGGCAAATGTGCCAGATTATTACTGGCAGATGTGCACCAGATAATGATGAGCAGACTTGCCAGATAATCAGACATTTGTGTCAGATGTTCACTGTGACAGGTGTTTTTCACTGTGTTTGGAGACACTGACAGGAAATGTGTTTGGGGACACTAGCTGGGTGATCAGTGGGTAAAAAGCAGACAAAACAGCTAAAAACTCACTGATCTCCCGGCTTCAGCACATATTGTATCCTCCTCTCCTCTGATGGCTCTGTGTGATGAGAGGAAGAATTGACAGCCCTTACACAGCCGTCATGTGATCAGGAGGGCCAATCACAGTGCCCTCCGGACGTGTGGTGTCGCCCTGTCTCTGGGGGACACAGGCACATTGGGATTGTGCCGCTGCATGGGCACGCAATCCCCATTCTTGTGACGCCCCCTAGCCTGTTTACATGACATGATGGCTGTAATTGGACACAGCCATCATGTCATCAGGAGGGCAAATCACAGTGCCCTCCTGCCGATCCGAGATGCGGTATGTCCGGGAGACATGCACATCGGGGCTGTGGGTGCATGCGGCCACGCGATCCCGCTCCTTCTGAAGGACATTCAGGAATGTCCACCCAGGAGGAGGAAGCGTCCACTCGGCCATTTATATGCACTTTAAAGGGCTCCATATAGGCAGTATGCATTAGGATAATACTTTTCTTCTATCCCTTCTTGGCTGTTCAGTTTCCACTGTTAAACATAAATAAATCATAACATGCTACACAAAAGGCGAAGACTCGGTTCACACTCCTGTGACTTAGGCAGGCCATAAACGGTTCAGCAGGAACTGGCCAAGACTTGAACTATTTATGGGCAGGCTGAATGCACCAAGTTGATCGATCAACTTGAGTTCAGCGAGCATGCCGGGTTTTTACCTGTGATTATCGCAAGCGGCTGTTGTAGCCGCTAGCAATAATCATGTCTTCTCACAGCTCCCCACCAGGAGAAGACCTGTGGTGGCAGGAAATACATTTGCTCCGTGTATGGCTGGCCTTAGGATCTGACTTAAATGACACAAAGTTGCAGGACATGTAAAATACCATGTATCTGTATGAGAGCCGTTCCAATTGACACTACTGAAGTTGCTAAACCTTCAGAAAAGGTTCCTGCACTACTTTGATCTGACTGACGTGGCGTCAATACCAGAGTGTGTAAAAGTCTTATCAAAGTCACTTCAAAGTTGGACTCCACAAAGTTGCACTGAAAATGGCACAACTTTGGAGTCAGCTAGTGTGAACTGAGCCTTAAGGTGTCCACAGAATGTAATCTAAAGGCCTCCATACAGTGGCAGGTCTGTTAATTCGGGAACATGCTTACCTGCCTGGACAGTGGAAGTGTAAGGAAAAGGGAGAAGCAGGCAGGGAGCTCTCTGTGCCAATTATCTTAGGGAGTAAAAATCATGACCAAGCAAGGTTTACAAACATGTACGATTGATCTTTGTCCCCAAATGAGGGGAACTGGAGTGTTTATAGTGTTGCTAAAGAAACAAAAATGCCAGATAGAGCTACTGTTCCTAAAAAAAAAAAATGAAGCATAGCTAAACCCTAAATGGATGCCTTTTAAAAGCACTGCGCATCATAAAAATGACAGTTTTCACTTTTTTTCATGATTGTTTTGCATCTCAGTGCCACTGATTACCTCCAAACACATTCATCCACTTCCTGCCTACATGTACTTGCTCCAACATCAACTGCACATCAATGATCTAGAAAAGTCTCCAAATAAAGACATACAATAGTGCAGGGCTTGACAAATTTGCTTTTAATCTATGAGCCAGCTAAAAAAGTTAGGAGCCAGTTTTTTAAATTCGCTGCCTGGAAGAGGAATTGTTCAAGCCTTATGCCACCAGAGGACGACGCCAATTCACACTAAGGAGAGTGCATCCCGCTCCAGCTGGCCGCAAAGCCATCCTAATTAACCAGCCAGCCTGACCTTAGTCTGCGCACACGTGGGGGGGCGGGGGGGGGGGATAATCCAGACCGCTGCTGCAGTGTAGCATAGGTGCCAGGATGCAATTTACAGACGCCTCGGGCCCTTCAATAGTGGACCATGCCGGTACAATATGTGTTGGCAGAGCTACCAAGGCGTATACACCAGGGCGACAACATGGAAGTACAATTGGGACAGAGTTGTCACTCTATAGCAAGAAGTGCCTGACCAAGGATTTTCATGGCAGAATCACTACCAGGTATCATTTAAATGGAAAAATTACTAAAACCAACTTTTAAATATCATATTAAAACTCATAAGATTTTATTCAGTGGGTTTAAATCTACCTTAAACTCAGCTATTGTGTTATATTATCTTGCCTAGTTCTATTTTTAGGACTTTTGTTGCTTTCAAGGTAACAGCATGTAGTAAACATGCTGTGGACTCCGATTAGAATCCACAATGCATCTTCCTCTCCAGTCGGTCTGACAACTGTCATGGAATGATGATGTAATGGCGTCTTGGAGCAGTGTACACAAGATCAAATTTCCCCCTTAAGAAAAAACAAAAAAAACTCTCGGCACAACTTGGTGACAGCTGATATGCAGCATCAGAGGTAAATTATGTGGACCTGTGACAAAGCATGCCAAGGGTCAAATACATGGTATGGGACAGGTCACACACACAGGGCCCTTCATTATAAAACCCTCTCTAGGGGAAACCATGTCTGCATCTTCCCCTCTACACATGTACTGGTTTAAAGCAAATCTTTCTTAAAGAAACCACCTGTCAAACCTCTGATGGAAGCGGACATTCCCAGACTCTTTAGCTTCATACTAGTTCTAGGGCAGTAAAAATTATTTTACGGTGATTCACAGTAAATGAAATCAGATTTGTTGAATAGGAAATTGCTGCCCAGCAGGCCTGGGGCATGCAAAATAGGTCCAGTCTGAATTTGATACACAGAAAAAGTTGTGTTCGGGAACTCCATTGGCGTCCAACCCCAAACATGAATATATAGAAATAGAAATGGTTTGTCAGGTGGCAGGGGCCTTAGTTGGCACAAAACCAAACAACACAATACTTAATAAAAAATCTTATTTGTACTCTGAGTCAATTGAAGCTGATTATGAGAAAAGAACCTGAATGGACAGTGACCTGCGGTGTGCCCTGGTCACGAGTTTAGTATGCCTAAAGTGGGCATACCCGAGGTGTAGGGAAAGGGAGGGTGGGGAAACGCCGGAAGACGCCGCGCGACCTGAGGGAGGAGGCTGGCTTATATGTAGCCAGACTCCCCCCTACAAACACAGGCTGACCTTTGGTCAGCCTTCCTATTTGTACTCAGAGTCAATTGAAGCTGATTATGAGAAAAGAACCTGTATGGACAGTGACCTGCGGTGTGCCCTGGTCACGAGTTTAGTATGCCTAAAGTGGGCAAAAAGACACTGCTAGGATGCAAGCAAAGAAGTTTATTTATAATAATATACAATCACTCCACCAAACCTGCAAAAGCCCTGGACATTTCAATATGTGGCTCAGGAATATATCTCATGTAACAGGCGGATTTCCACCTGCCCAACTTTCTGATAATATGAACAAGTACTCCTTGGCGTGATGCAGCTGACGCTGCTGCGATCCTGAATGAATGGCCCGTGTACAGTCTAGGATTTACGCCACACCTGCCAAGCAAAATGCGGACATGTTTGATGAACTGAGCTGTCGTGAGGTGCGTGCCATGAAAGGGTAACAAGGGGCCCTCCCTGGGTACCCCCTGTAGCTGAGCCAAGAGAGCATCCAAAACTTTGAACGGACACCAGGAAGTACTTGTCTGAAAATATCTGACCACGGTACCTGCTGCGTCTTGCATGCCTCCAAGACCAGTTGAAAATGACCCTGGTGTTTGGTAAGCTGCTTGATGGACAAACAATGAGACTGCCCGCCTGCAAATAAAAACTCACTGGGCCTCAAGAAACCATAGAAAGCTAAATAAATGGCTGCTTTGAGAACCAGGTTGTGCTTGGCTCCAAATGGATGGGTATCAAGCATGACCGACATGCCCCGGAACAATATACCTGTAATGGGAAGCCTGCTGGCCCGGCACAGGTGGACTGATCTTTTGGATCCCTTTTAAAATCACCTTAATAGGATGTGCCGAGAACAGAGAAAGTTTATCCGGGAATTGTAATGCAGGGAAATTTTGCACCCCGGCTAGATAAGTTTTGATGGTGGCATGTGTCAAGTGTAACTGTGTGACAAAAAGTAACGAAGGCCAGAAGGTACTCAATTTTGTACCAATCCGCCCTCGGATGCCGGGCCAAGAAGGACTGAAAAACCTCCCAGGCTGTGCTGTAAGCCTTCCTGGTATTCAGCGAAAGAGAAACCTCAAAAAGTCTCCTGGCGCCGGCCTGTAAAGCGATTAATCCATCCTCAGCTGGGAGTAAGCCAGGCATGGGGTGGCCAGAACGTCTGCCTCTGGAACCTGCTGGAAAAAATGCATAATTAAAACGTGATAAGGCGTCAGCTGCTATGTTCTCAGCGCCTTGTATGAAAATATACAGTTAATGTGAAATTTCCGTTGAAGCGAGAGCCAAATTAGCCTACGAAGAAAGGACATAACTGCCAGGGAGCTGGACCTGCCTTTGTTGATTTTTTCAACCAAGGCCTGATTGTCGGAATAAAACACTAATGTATTCCCGGACCACAAGTGACCCCATGCCTGAGCAGCAGCGACAATCGGGTAGATCTCGAATAGGGAGGATGACCTGTCAAAACCAGGAATCGACTTGACTTCCTCCGGCCATGGGCCTGCTAGCCAATGGGTGCCGAACTTGGCCGCATAAACCTTGGTGGCTGCAGCATGGGACACCACCCTGGGAGAAAATTCCGATGCTGCTGGAATGAACATGTTCACTCCATTCCAGTGCTGCAGGAAATCATCCCACATGCAAAGATCTGCCAGAGCGGCGGCATCCAACTTGATGCTGGACACGGAATGCGTGGTCAAGGGCAGGAGTGCAGCAACCTGGACATGAAAGACCTGCCCTGAGGAATGATCCTCATTGCAAAGTTCAGCATGCCCAGTAGTGACTGGAGCTCCACCCTAGAACAAACTTGGGAGACAATGAATGAATGGATTCTACTCCTAATCCTTTCCAATTTGTCAGCCGGTAGACTGGCCTGCATAAGCTAACTTGACACCCAGAAAAGCCAACTCCTTGGTAGGCCCATCCACCTTCTCAGAAAGAGGAACATTGAGAGCTGAGAAAAGTGCAAGTAACTTCTGCAAATCTGCCGGAGTTTGCCTGCCACTTTCAATCAACAGAAAGTCATCTAAATAATGGATGATCTCCTGGAAACCCTCTTTGTGCAAAAGGATCCAGCTCAGTGCCTGTGCAAAGGTATTAACCAAGGACTTGGAACCAAATGTGAGCTTGGTTGCAAAGTAGTATGACATATGCCACTGCCATAAGGAAGGTTTTATTGGTAACAACTTGAATGCATCAGCTATGTCCGCTTTGGAAAGCCAAGCCCCCTTCCCCAAACCTGATAATGCATTGGATGGCCTGATCCACTGAGGCATACTTGGGAGAAAAATCTTCAGATGGTATCAATGAATTTATGCTGGGTAACTTGGAGGAATGAGGCACAGACAAGTCGTAGATCAACCTGAGTTTATTTGAAAATTTGCCTCTCACAACACCAGTGGGGCAGTGGGCCAATGACGAACCCTTTGTCAATTTTGACTTGCAGCAGGATGTCCACTGCTTCCGAGTTGGTGGTTGCTGATAAATTATGGCACTCGGAAGTAGTCTGGGGAAGGGCTATGACCCCTGTGTGGAAGCCCGCCGAAAACCCTTCTATCAAAAATTCCTTGAATACTGACAATGGATGACCTACCAAACACGCCTGTAAAGACTGCACATCCACCTGGCCTAGTACTGACCCTTTGGACTGCTGAAATTGTTGCATACCTGTGATTTGCCCAAAAAACACATGGGGCGACCCAATTTGCCACAGGGGTCGACGCTGCCTGGGACAGCGGAACCACTCAGTCCTGGCCTGCAAACACCGGGAACTACCACTGGCTCCATGTTAGGACACCAAAAAGTGGCATGCGTGGAAGATTGACAGTGCGTGCAAACAGGAGCTCTTAGCCCCGCAAAGTGTCTGCAAAACAACTCCGTATCATAGTTACCCCAGAAAATGGTGACATGATGCTGCAAGGAAATGGCCTCTGCTTTGGCAGAAAAAGACCAGTGGTAAATCATAAAAAGCCGATCCTCTGTATTTGTGCCCCAATTCCACCACAGCATATAAGTATAGGTCCAATTCCTCCCTCCTGTTAGGTTGAGCAGAGCAAATAACGTTCCTGTATGTGTTGAAAGCCAGCACAAACTCGGGAATGGTCAATTTACGACTAAGTCTGTGGTCCCTGGTCTTTACCACCACTGACACGTCCCGTAGGACCCATTGTCAGCCACGTCGTGGGCCGCGATCAAGAGGGATGCTAGATTAACTTCCTTGCCTTCCAAAATATCCTTCCTCAAATTCGCTGGCACGAAAAGTGCTGGCGTACACGTGGGTGCACAGGAGCTATTACCTGCCGCAACTGGCATGGTGTTAGGAGACAATGGAATAACCTCACCCCGGGGGGGGTACCCGGCAGACCCGGCACCTGCGGAGCAGGACTGGGCCGGTTCTCCAATGCCTCCACCCTGGACCTGAGCTCCTGCCCTGATGACACCAGTGAATCCAACATGGCATGGATTTGGGATAGGGACGTGGCGATGGAACGCAGCGTAACTTGCTCTGTATCGGAACCGGAAGCAGAGGGGAATAACAATCTGAAAAGTTCCGCCTTGCGTGCTGATGCTGGATTAGAAATGCCCCTGCGCTGTAGTTTGGCCATCAATTTTGGAACAGTCCATGTTCTGAGAGACAGAGAACCCCCATGAACCGAGCTCCTAGCTGGAGAAGGAGGCGCAGATGGGAAATCCACGATGTCTACCGTCGGAGACATGATCTAAATGAGCAAACAGAACAGGATGAATCTGGTCCTTGTGACAGAAGTGACCAACACCTGCTGGTGAAAGAACCTTACCCCTAAACCCATCCGTGGGATGCATGCAATAGTGAACAAAACCACCGTTCACAGCAGGTACCTGAGCCTGCATGCTCAACCTTTACCCTTGAGACACAACAACCCTGTGAGTGAGTGGTGAAACATACCCTGAGCGTGAGAGAGAAGGATGAGCAGGCTTGCCCCCGACCAAGCCTGTGAACCGAACTGCTCGATCCATTCCCTGTAGACATGACAAGTGACAGAGCATCAAGTGTTCCACCCCAACTTGGTGTGGGCATGCGCGAAATGACATATGCCCGTACTAATCTGAGCAACGACTGGTCCTGAAAGCAACCCTCAGCGTCTACCCCAGCCCTGAGTGGAGAAATGAACAACATGGTAACCCGACAACCTGAGAATGCGGGAATACCTACTGCCCTCCCTCTAACCAACTCACCAGCTTGCTGCTATCCGCTGCTGCAACTGAACGACCTTCCTGAACTTGGCCGATGACCAGAACTGGGGAAACAAGATGAAAAGCTGCAACCCGACACCTGCTTGTGAAATGACAAATTGAAATGATGTACTGTTGCCCTTCTCCGTGGTCCAGATTGGGCGAAGGGACAGCCATGTAATGAACCCCCAAACTGCCCCTACCCAACCACCTTCCTAATCTTGGTCTGTGATCAGAATTGGAAAACCCGATACTTGCCCATGAAATGTGAGAATGGAAATGATCTGCTGCTGCCCTTCTCCGTGGCCCAGACTGGGCAAAGAGATAGCCATGAAATGTACCCCCAAACTGCCCCAACCACCATCCTGATCTAGGCCTGTGCCCAGAACAAGGAAAACACAATGAGAAGCTACAACCCAATACCTGTCTGAAATGTGACTAATGAAATTGAACTGCTGCAGCCCTTCTCCATGGCCCAGACTGGGCGAAGGGACAGCCATGAATAAATGAACCCCTTAACTGCCCCTTCCCCAATCGACTACTGTGACCAGCCCTCCTATTGCATGAAGATTGAAATGACTATCGAACATACTGACCTGCGTCGATGATGATCCAGAAAGCAAACCTCCACGTCCTATCTAGAACAACCTACTCCTGCCTGCTGCTGGATGGACCGACCTCCCTGAACTCGCTGATAACTGGAACTGAGGAAAACAAAATAAAGAGCTACAACCCAAGCCTACCCAACACCTGAAAATATGAAATGATTTAGCTGATGCCCTTCTCCGTGGCCCAGAAATGAGCAAAGGGATAGACAAGAAATATAGAATGAAATGCCCTCCCCCTGTGTGTTTTTTTTTTTTTTTTTTTAACTGATCATGGCCTATGGGAAATGAGACCAGCTGAAGTTTATGCTGTAACCATTGTCAGTGGCCGGAGGGACAGCTATCTGTGACCATAGAAATGATAACCTGGTGATGCCGTGTGCCACGGCCCCCCCC